>JAOSBN010000004.1:314965-328342 GCA_027563595.1 Erythroxylum suave
TCAAGCATCTAAGACTATATCAGATTTAGATGAAATTAACCAAAATTCAATCATATTTCAAGCATCCAAGACTATATAAGATTCAGATGAAATTAACCAAAATTCAATCATATTTCAAGCATCCAAGACTATATCAGATTCAGATCCGATCAAGAGACTTATTGTCACTTCTAATAATAAGCTATGGCAATTGGCAATTAGGTAATTGTCTGCCAGTTGACTCTCTTATAGTCTTCAAAGCCTTAGTAAATCTAGGAACCAACCCTCTCTTACTCGACAAGTTAGTTTGGCGAGCCCATCAAGTTTTGACTTGATCGAGGTCGAACTTACACACCATATTAACTTTGATTAAACCCTAAAGTATTGTAAGTAGACTACAGAATAGGGTTAGCTCTAGGTAAGGGCAGAGGGGGCGTTTGGGGTTCATTATTATAAATAAAAAGATAGAACTCATTTTATCTCTATAAAAAATAAAATAAAATAAAATATAGTATAGTCTTGACTTTATAAAAAATAATAAAAATGACTTATATCTTACTTATTATTATTTTTTATAAGAGCATAAAAATACGTAAAGGTAAAAATACGATTTTTTTTACTTTACTCAAAGCCTATAAAGTATTACGAATAACAACGTTAGTTTAATTTTATGTTAATGTTGACATAACATTATTTTCATATTTAATCAAAAAGTGAGTCTTCCAATTATGTAATATTAAGAACATAATTTATATATTTCAAACAATAAATATGACTCATCTCGTGATACCGAGTCTATATTTATATATTTAAAAAGTGGGTTTATATTTGCCAAGTCACATTGAGATCTATTTTTATTTATATATAATCTCAATATTGACATGATGTTTTATTAGTAGAGAATTAATCTCATTAAATTTTCCATTCACAGGCTATGTTTATTTGGGAATTTATTAATGGAATAAAATGAAATGTAACATTATTCTATTATTTAGGATAGAAGTTTATAATGGAATAGAATGGGATGGAAAATGAGGATTTCACATTATATCCAATTTCATCGTAAACAATAAAAATAAAAAAACTCTAATTTGAGGGATTTATGATGAAATATAAAATGATAAACAACTTTACACTATATTACATTATAAATCTTTCATCTAAGCAACATTTTTACTGCATTACATTATGAACCCTTTCATCCCTCTTAAACAACAATTTTTTAATATCACATTCATTTATATTTCATTATAATAATCGATTTCGTTCTATTTCATTTAAAATTTTATGTCTAACCAAACGTAACCTTAAAGTTTATTTTAAATGTTTTGAAAACACAGAAGTTCAATTTAATCGCTTACAACCATTAAATTTTGTTCAATATTCTATTGTAAATATTATGGTTTAAAAATACAAAATTACCCTATTGAATTTTAGTTACTTTAACTTTGAAATTCAATAAATTCAATTTAATTTAAATTATTAGCTTTATCAAGAAGATTCTCTCTCGTGTCAGCAAAACGACAACTTGCACGCTCGCCGGCACCTTCCTCCCTCTTTCCTTTGATTGAACCGATATGATTGAATATGATTTACGTAAAGAGGAGACTGAGAAGAGTCAAAAAGACAAGAATAAATGACGTCAAAAGCACCTGCCATTGTCAAACCTCCCTCCTTTTCTCTAGCTTTACCATCTTTCTATCTTCTCACGCAATCAAGGTGAATATACTATACGTGTAGTTTAAGATATTTTGATTAAATTATAAAAAAAAGAAAAAAGAAAAAAGAAAAGAGATTTAATCTCTTATTTTAATTATAATATTCTTACCATATTCTATTAAATCTCATCTTTATATTTACGTAAGTCTTACATAAATATATATAAGATTTAAGAAAATAAGATTTGAACAAAATAATTAGGCAAAATTTGACGTAAAAAAGAAGAGTGAATATAGTCAATTTTAATTTAGAACATATGTTTACAATTTTTATGAAATGATTGAATTATATATTAAAAAATCGGAAAAAGTTTGAACAAAATATAGATATTAAATAAAATAATTTTTTGTTAAAAATATTTTTAAAGCAAAAACATTATTTTAAAATTTTAATTTTAAAAATAATTAAATATATACAATATAAATATCTAATAATGTTTATTTTATACGACTATATAACTTAATTTTTAATAATGAATTAAATTAATATTTAAATTTGAATTAATTGAAAATCAAATTATTATATTAATAATAATTAATAAATTCGTATCATATAATTGTTATTTTTTAATCAAATTTTTAAAAATATATTTAAAAATAAATTATAACTTTTTTAACTTCAATCGATGTTTTAAAAATCTGACTAGATTTAAATTGATAAGATGAAATATTCAAAGTCTAAAAAGTTCAACTAAAATGAGACTGTATTTAAAGTTTTTTTAGAACGAAAGAATTTACAGCTGATGTTTTGGATGCACATTGGGTAAACTTCTGGATGGAAGCAATAGCTTGTAAATCACGTCAATCGGGTACTCCGTACTAGGCAAAGCTCTATATGATAGATTCAATCGAGGAAATATATATAAGAGATTTGAACACATAACTTTTGGTCCTATGCTCCTACTCTACCAATTCGACCATCTCCTAAAAGCATCGCATTTAAAGTATAATCGAAAGATATTGTATTTATAAAAAATTTAAGTACCAACAACAATAGAATTTAAAGTTATATTAAAAATTATTAAATAAAAATTAATTAAATTGTTTATTCGGAATGTGTGGAAGACAAAGAGATAGACTTTTGCGTCTACAGGTATCTCCTCTTCTCGAAACTCCCACCTGTGGTCCACCGTTGACTCGGATGGATTCAGGTCACGAGCCTCTCCTCCCTCTAACCTCCATCCTCCATTTCCTTTGCTTCCTGCTTCTCACCTTCCTTTTTTACGGTTCTTTCCTTACCAAAACTAACTAGGTTAGGTTAGGTAGGTTATGTTTCTTCGCCTATAAACTTGGAACCTCGCTTGCTTCTGTTCTGTTCTTTTACTAGGCTTTTGTAAACGTCTGTTTCTGTTTTTGTTTCGTGGTTGATCTTGTTTCTTCTTTTTTAGTGTTGGGGAGAGTCAGTCGTGTTCTTATGTAATAAAGGTGGCTTTGATTGTTTGGTAGTTGTTTTTGTAATTTGAGTTAAATTCAAAGATATGAAGAGATTGAGATCGATTGACGATGATTTTGATTCCTACAACCATAAATCTTCTCCGGGAGGTTCCAGTTCAACTCGATCTTCTCGAAGTTTCTATTACAAGGCGTCTGATAATGCAAGGAAAGGCTCCTCCACCACCACGTCGTCTTCGGCTAGCCGCTACGATCGAGATCGATGTATTGAGGACGACAATCGAGAGAGCCCCAGGATGTTTCGGAAGCGATCAGGTTACGATTTTGATGGAGTTGATCGCAGAAAAGGGTTTGGGTTTGGATTAGGGTTTCATAAGTACGGTGGTAGAGAAGGATATAACTGTGGTGACCGGGGCATTCATCGTTCGGAGAGTTTCTGCGGCGCGTCAAGGAGGGATTTTCCGAAAGGTTTTAGGTCGGAGCGAGATAGGTTCAGAAGAGAAGGGAGTGTGTGTTCGTGGAAGAGATTTAAGGAGTTTGATGAGAGTAGAGGGACTAGGGGCGGGACTGAGGAGAGAATTAGATCGTCTCCTAAGGGGTTGAGGGATGTGAAGTCGCCGACTTGGTCGAGGGATTCTGGAAAAGGGAGGTCGGCAAACTCCAAGTCAAGGTCGTCTTCGACTTGGTCCAAGGATTCAGAGAGTGAGCAATCTAGGAGTGTGGAGGTGGGGAAGAAGAGTGTTGAAACGGAGACAAAGGGTGCTGAGTGTGGGAGTAGTAGTGATATGGAAGAAGGTGAGCTTGAACCAGAACCTGCGGGCAATGGAGATGAGAATCATGAGAGAAAGAAACGTCCGGAATCGGAAGGTGATGGAGTGGATGTTGATCCTAGAGAGGCGTTGGAGGGTGAAACTCGGTGTAATGATGAAGTAAATGAAGAGCAAAATGGGTTTAATAATCAAAGTGTTCCTGAAGAGAAAAATGTGGCGGAGGAAGTTAATGAAAGGATTGATTCTGAGGAAAATTCGAATGATAAGGCCAATGTTAAGGATGATGAAGATAGAAGTCTTGGTGATAAGGATGACGGTGCTGCAGAGGGAGATAATATTAAAGGAAAAACCGAGTGTGAAATGGAGCAAGCCGAGAATACGATTGCTGAGATGTCTATGAATGCGGAAGGAGGGATCGGACGGGAAAAGGATAATGATCTTGAGGCCGAGGTACGTGAAATTGAAGGATCTCATGAAGATGTCATAACGAAGAATGGTGGAGTGGAAGTCGATATGCACAAGGTGTCGCATATCTCATGCCAGGATTTAAGAGATAAAGGCAAAGGTGTAGCTTTTTCATCGCTCTGCCCGACAGATTCATCTGAAGTTGGTATATTTTCCGAAAAGGAACCAAGAAACCAATCAACTTCCGGGGATGTTGAAGACATGGAAGGGCCAAGTACTAGGGGATTTGAATTGTTTGGTACCTCGCCAGTCAAGAGATTGGAGAAAGCGCAGCAGTCAGGTTCTGGAAAGCAAAAACATGAAAAGCTGATGTTGGAAGCACTTGATCTTTCTCTAAGCTTGCCTAGTGTGCTGCTACCTATTGGTGCATCTGTAGATACAGCCCAGGCTCCTGGTTCCCCAAGCAGAAGTGTTCAGTCTTTTAGTACGTTCCAGACAAATTCTAATGGTTTTACTCCATCGATGTCATTTTCAGGTTCGCAGACTTTTTTTCACAATCCAAGCTGTTCTCTTACGCAGAATTCACTAGACATGGACAACTATGAACAATCTGTTCATAGTCGCCCCATATTTCAGGGACTTGATCAAGCAACTTGGCAAGGCCCAGTTGACAGTGATTCCAAGACTAAAGATGTTCCCTTGTATCAAAGAATAATGATGAATGGAATTGACTCCAGTCATCAGTCTCAAGCATTACAGGTTACGTCAAATGGTCAAACTTGGCAAGGAACCTCTAAATTGCCGAATGAACTTGAAAGGCAGTCGAGTTTTCATAAACAGTTATCAGTAGGACAGATGAGAAATCACGAAGATGCGAGATTCCCTTCGCAGAGCATGAGATCTTATGATTCTGGTGTAAACTACGGCTTTGAGAAGAAACGGATGATGAGAGATAAGCATGGAAGTAGCTTACATAGAAGTAATAACCAGAAGGAAAAAGAACAGTTTATAGGAGATGCAGAATTTTTCGAGACTGCAATTGGCGGAACAGTTTCTGACCCAATACTTGTAATGGCTAGGAAATTAAATGAAATGACTGGACAATCTTCCTTGATTCTAAAGGAAAGCATTCGTGAGATCATTCTAAAAGCTGATAAGCAAGACCAGCTACGGGCATATCAGAGAGCACTACAGAACAGGTCTGATTTAACTTTGGATATGTTGTTAAAGTCCAATCGGTTACAACTGGAAATTTTAGTTGCTCTGAAAACTGGTCTGCCCGAATATCTTCAGGTAGACAACAGTATCTCATCTTCTGATCTGGCCGAGGTTTTCCTAAATTTAAGATGCAGAAATCTTACTTGTCGAAGTCCGATACCTGTTGATGAATGTGATTGCAAAGTTTGTGTTAAAAAGAATGGCTTTTGCAGTTCTTGTATGTGTCTTGTCTGTTCAAAGTTTGACATGGCATCTAATACATGTAGTTGGGTTGGTTGTGATGTTTGCCTTCACTGGTGCCATGTGGATTGTGCATTGCGAGAATATTATATTAGAAATGGAAGAAGTCCAACAGGGACTCAGGGAACTACTGAACTGCAGTTCCATTGTGTTGCCTGTGATCATCCCTCTGAGATGTTTGGCTTTGTGAAGGAGGTTTTCCAAAACTTTGCAAAGGATTGGACAGCTGAAACATTTAGTAGTGAACTTCAATATGTCAAGAGAATTTTTAGTGGCAGCAAGGATATGAGAGGGAGGCGACTGCATGAAATTGTAGATCAGATGTTGACAAAATTGACTACCAAGGATAATCTTCTTGATGTCTATAATCATGTCATGAGCCTCTTGTCTGGTAAGTCATGTTATTTGTTTATGCTCCAGCTAATAAAATGTAGGATTAAACAATACATGACCTTATCTAATATTAGTGTTCTCAATAAAACCCCTTGTATTTTATCCCTCCAGCTCGGGTTTTCTCCCAGTGCCTTCTATGGCTTGGCCTGCAGTGGTCCCTCTGGACTAACTTCGGTAAAAGAGTTAGAAGTAGAACCTGTAGAATAGAAATGGAAGAAAAAGAGAATGGCACAAAAAGATACATGCTATGAGTTTAACTTTGGAGAACTTGCTATAAGACACCGTCTGATATGTAGATAGTCTGTTTAAATTATTTTGTATATCTTTGCTAAATATTGCGCTAGATTTGATGTTTCATCAGGAATCGTTATTCAAGGCTAGAAAACTTCAACAAACAACAAAAGGCTAAATTTTTTTGCAGCTGAAAGTAAATACTAGTATATTATTTGGGAACCGATAAGGCTGAATTTGGTTGCTGAAAGTAAATTACTGAAGTGACTAACTGCACTCATTATCACTTATGTTTGAAGCCTCTAGTATGTGTATAATTCTTTATAAATGTACTTCTTTCTGATGTTGTCCCCTTTTTCTTATTGCAGAAAGTGAGTCTTCCAAGTTTAGTAGTGCTTCTATGTTCTCAGGGAATGAACAAGATAATCGAGTAATGAATAGGGGGGATGGTGGACCTAGCCAGGATAGCACTTGGCTCAAATCTGCTTATGCTGAAAGAACTCCTCGGTTGGAAAGATCAGTTAGCCTGCTTCCCATTTTCAATGCTGACTTGAATGATAAGTGTTCTGCAGATATGGAGCCGCCGATGATCGCCACAAAAGAACCTATTTTCGATGAACTGGAGAGCATTGTGAGAAGAAAACTGGCTGAAGCAGAACTGTTCCAAGAGCATGCCGATAAGGCGAGAGTAGAAGTGGAGGGCCTGAAATGTGTTGCAATTGCGAAGAATGAGAAAATTGAAGAGGAGTACGCAAACCGAATCTCAAAATTGCAGATAGCTGAGGCTGAGGAAAGGCGTAAACAAAAATACGAAGAATTCCAGGCTCTGGAAAGAGCTCATCGAGACTACTTAAACTTGAAGATGAGGATGGAAGCAGATATTAAGGATCTATTGTTGAAGATGGAAACAACAAAGCGAAACCTTGCCATGTGATAGGTAATGACTTGAGTTTTTCCATTTGTAGTGGCGCCATGTTTGGATACAAGGACCTAACTTGCTAGATGCTGCTGTAGAGTTGTAGGTCTATCCATCTGTTCTAGTAAGTTGCATCGCTCTTCTCTTTAACGCTAACCTGAATATGTACAGAAACTCAGATTCCTTGCATGTTGAATGTACTCTTATTTGTTAAGGCAACTTGAAAGACGAGTTATCACTTGAATTCTCTTTTCAGGTTGGTTACCTTTGATAAAGATGGGATTGTCTTGGGGCTGAGAATTGACTTGGGCCTATTCAAGCTAACCCCAAGCCTGAACATCAATGCCTGGACTCAACTCAAAGCCTGATTGGGTCCAAGGCAAGCGAGTTGAGTCTGAGCCTGACCGAATTGAGTCAGCTCGTTTACTACAAACACAGTATAGCCTTCAATTGAGGTTTACCGTTTTACTTAGGTTTCTTCTCTTTCTGCTGTAAGAAGACCATGTTCAGCCTTTATCTTCTGCATGGCCGTGGAGGTTTGAATCAACTCAGGAGAACGATTTGTTGCTAGAGACTTCTCTTTACTCTACAGATCTGATGTTTGATTCACTCTCTTTCATTTGATTTAAAATTAAAGTTTAATTAAATCTAATTAATTTTAAAATTAATAATTTAAATCAAATTTCAAGAGATACAATAAATAAAATATTTTTATGTCGTTCAATATTAAAATAATTTTAATTGAGATAAATTGATATTATTATGTTTATTTTAATAAATAAAATATTTTTAAAGACTAATTTTACATATTGTTTGAATCGATTTGACTATTTAATTTGAAATTAATTTTTTGTAAATGAGATGATATAATTTTTAATAAATAAAATGATATCTTTTTTAAAATTTAAAAATTAGAAAAAGAATACTCAAACTCAGTTGAATGGAGATAGCTCTTCTGCTCTAGTTACGATATTCCTATCATGTTTCGTTAAATTTTATCCACATATCTCAAATTTCTTGTTCTAGTTATGGTATTTCTATCATGTTTCATTAAAATCTTATCCATATATTTATAATACATGGATAAAATTTAATAAAACAAAGATGAAACAGAATAATTGGAACAGAGGATTTGATGGAGTTGAACTTGAGAGAGCCTGAGTCCCGATCATAATTCTTGTCGGACGCAAGCCCGAATTCAGAATATCCATACTTAGCCCAGCCCGTCCCGCTACCAAGATTAGTAAATGCTTCTTCTTTTCTGTGAATGGCTGATTTAGAGCTTTAATGTTTGCCGGAATTCTCAGTTCGGGTTGTTGGTGGTAGTTGGCTATATTTGACAAATTTCCGGTCAAATCTGCGACTTTGTTCGCCAGAGAACCTTCCTTTCGAAATTTCGACGCAATTATAGTCAGCCAAAGACTTGATTGCCACAGGTTTAGTTGGTAAGATACAATTTAGACCCAGATTGCTTCCAAGACTCTTGCATTCCTTTTTCAATAGTCCAAAGATCACCATGAGTTAGAACAACATTGTTCTTTAGTTTATCTTCCAAGTGATACCCATATTACGTTAACCCTTTTGGCGCTCTTTTTTCTTGGTTTCAACAACGATCAAAAGCAATCAAATATCACTTCTTTTTCCAGCCTACTCCATATTAGAAGTGAAAATGGCGGACACGGTTCTTTTTAGCATTGCGGAGGGGATTCTAGAGAAGTTGGCTGACCCTGTTCTTCAAAAGATCGGATTTTGTGGGAGTTTAAGTAACGAGCTTGAGAGACTGAGGGACACAATTTGTACAATTCAAGCTGTGCTTCTTGACGCAGAAGAAAGGCAATCAACAGAGCATCAAGTCAAAGATTGGCTTGGCAAGCTGAAAGAAGTGGTTTATGATGCAGAGGATTTGCTTGATGGTTTCTCAGTGGAAGCTCTCCAAAGAGAAGTGTCGAGTGAGAATAGATTGTTGAAAAAGGTCCGTTATTTCTTTTCTTTTTCAAACCCAATCTCGTATGGTTTTAAGGTGGGCCATGAGATTAAGGTAATCAGGGAGAGACTAGATGCCATTGCTTCTAATAAGGAGAAATTTCACTTCGTGAGGCGATGTATGGAGGAGAAGGAGAGTCCACTAACGAGGAGGGTGAGGGACCAAAGTCATTCATTCATTCTTGAGGAAAGGGTTGTTGGAAGAGAGAATGAGAAACTAAAAGTTCTGGAGCTTTTGGATATGAACGCTGTGGATGATGTTTCATTTGTTTCAATTGTAGGGATTGGTGGAATGGGAAAGACCACACTAGCTCAATTAGTCTACAACGATTATACTGTTAGCAAAAATTATACGTTGAAACTGTGGATATGTGTCTCTGATGTGTTTGATATAAAGGTTATTGTAGAGAAAGCATTGAAATCTGTTACCAATATGAAACCTGAAGACCTTGAGTTGGATCAGTTGCAAAAATTTCTCAGGAAAGAACTGGACAGGAAGAAGTACTTGATTGTGTTGGATGATGTGTGGAATGAGGATCCACTAAAATGGCTTGCTTTGAAGGAACTATTGATGTGTGGTGCAAGAGGAAGTAGGGTATTAGTAACGACGCGGTCGAAAATGGTTGCAGAATTAACAGGCACTTTGGCACAATTTAATCTGGAAGGCCTTTCACCATTGCAGTCTTGGTCTTTGTTTATCCGAGTAGCATGTAAAGGGGAAGAACTGAAATGCCAATATGTGAAAGAAATTGGGAAGAAGATTGTGGAGAAATGTGCCGGAGTTCCTCTAGCGATAACGACAATAGGGAGGATGCTACATTTCAAAAGTCCAGAATCTGAATGGTTTCCCTTCTTGGAGAATGAACTTTCAAGGATTCCTCAAACAGAGGATGATATTTTGCCAACACTGAAGTTAAGCTATAACCATCTTCCATCACATCTGAAACTCTGCTTTGCATTTTGTAGTTTATTTCCCAAGGATCATGAGATCGATGTCGAAACATTGACTCAGCTTTGGATAGCTCAAGGATTTATAAGTCCATCAAGTCCTATACATGATCTTGAAGCCATTGCGCTCGAATACTTCAAAGATTTATTGTGGAGATCTTTCTTTCATGGAGTGGAAGAAGATAGATGGGGCAATTTAAAAAGCTGCAAAATGCATGATTTAATGCATGATCTGGCAACCTTAGTCGCAGAAGCAGAGATTATCCAGTCAAATACGAATGGGGACTACATTCAACAAAAGACACGTCATGTTTCATTTGACTTTGATTTGGATACATCAAATAAAATTCCAGAGAGCTTGTTCATTGCAAGGCGGCTGCGGACATTGTTTTTGCCTAACCAAGGGCATCAAGGAACATGCAATGGTTCAAACTATGAAGTTATGTTTCTGAACTTCAGGTATCTCCGTGTTTTTGATCTGCACAGTACAGGGATTGTGGCTGAATTATCTTCCATTAACCATTTGAAACATCTTAGGTATTTGGATCTTTCAAACAATGTTGGAATCCAAGTACTTCCCCATACTATTACCGATTTAGTAAATTTGCAAGTTCTGAAGCTGTCTTTCTGTCGAGGTCTCAAGGAACTACCAAAAGATATTGAAAAACTGTTGAATCTGAGACATCTTTACTGTGATGGTTGTGATAAGTTGATTCACATGCCTAGAGGGATCGGGAATTTGACGTCTCTGCAGTCACTTTCAAAATTCGTTGTGGCCATAGACAGCTCTGTTGCTAAGAATGCTCTGATCAGTCACCTTGTTGGATTGAATAGGCTAAACAGACTGAGAGGAAGCCTGGAGATATCTAATCTGGGATATGTTAGAGGCGGTGTCACAGAATTTAAGGCTGCTAATTTGAAAGAGAAACAATTTCTTCAATCGTTAATTCTTATTTGGAATCAAGATGATCATACATATGTTTGTGATGAAGAACTGTCATTGCAAAGCTTGGAGCCACACACAAGCTTAAAAGAACTGAAGGTATATGAATACGGAGGCATAAGGTTCCCAAATTGGCTCTCTTCTTTAACAAATTTAGTTGATTTATGTATAGAAGATTGCAGTAGATGTCAGTTTCTACCACGACTGGACCGAATTCCTTCTCTTAAATGTTTGGAGATAAGGAGATTTGACTCTCTAGAGCACATGGTCAGTGATGGGAATGCATACGATTGCCTCAACGAGAATGGAGGCAGATCAACGTTCTTTCCATCCCTAAAGGAGCTCTATCTTGAGTACTGTCCAAACCTGAAGGGATGGTGGAAGAAGACTGATGAAGGTGATACAACAAAGGCAAGTACAACAGCAAGGGTGCCACATTTTCCTTGTCTTTCAACTTTGAGAATCAATAGGTGTCCTGAGCTCACTTGGATGCCTCTATTTCCATCCCTAGACGATCGGTTATCATTGGAGAATGCCACCATGAAACCGTTCCAACTTACGATGGAAATGAAGGTGGCAACTCCTGTCATTGCTTCCGCAGTTATCTATCCTCTGTCCAAGTTGAAGGCACTGGAGTTCAGGAGAATTGGAGATCTTGAATCTCTGCCAGAAGAGTGGGTTCAGAATCTGACTTCCCTTCAAAAACTATACATAGGTTGCTGCCCAAGATTGACATCTCTGCCTCAAGGAATGCATCATCTTACCTCTTTAAGAGAATTAACCATCAATTTCTGTCCTGAAGTGAAGAAAAAATGCGAAAACATAAAGGGTGTGGACTGGTCTAGCATTGCTCATATCCCAAATATCACAATTGATAGAGAAGAGGTTCAGATACAGAGCCCCAGTAATCTATAACTCCAACAGCTACTTGACCAGTCCTCTTCAAGCTCTCGGGCTGAAGAGTATCCACACGAGCTCATTCACTTGCTTTAACTACTCATCCTATGGATGTAGGAGCATCAACTCTGTTCTTGTGGAGGAACTGGATTGGAAAAAAAGAGATTCTAGTAGGAAAGTCCAATCTGAGTCACCTTATAATTTTAAGGAATTTCGTTTATTTCTTACTCCATTGTTCTTCATCTTTTAGTCTGTGAGTTCGGTGAGTTAGCTATAAGTTGGTCTATTTCACTACTGTAAACCAGGACTCGAGTCTTTCTCTTGGTGTAGTAATTTTGTTGGTTATTCTACCATGATCATACCAGATTTACTTGATAATTAATCAACTTGGTGCACTTTTTCACTTCAATTGGACTAGCCCGCCTCCAAGAACAACTTAATAACTTCCCGAAAAGAGCAATCCAACGTTTGTGGCCACGGTTATTCTACAAGAACTTGGTTAAAATATTAATCCAATGTCATAGATGCATTTCCCTTAAACATTCCGAGCACTATCGTGGAACAAATATTATAAAACTCCTCGATAAAAAAGTAGATGTGACAGAAGAAAAAAAACCAAGAAAAACGACCAGACATGTCGGAACAAATATTATAAAACTCCTCGATAAAAAAGCAGACGTGACAGAAGGAAAAAAAACCAAGAAAAAGGGTAAGACGTTCTTTGAAATTGTTGCAGAGAACACTTATTTAATGCTCGAGTTGTAAAAAGTTGTGCACAGCACATTTGTTTAATGTTCCACTTGTACAAAGTTTTGTATAGCACATTTGTTTGATGTTCCACTTGTAGCACTCAACGGTAACCCACCTTTAACCTGCAAATATAAGCATCAGCGACTTAACTCTTGCAACTATCCCAAGTATCAGTTTCTTGTCTACCAAGCACATTACCTAGTATATCGACTCCAAAGTCCTCACATCTCTTGCTAATTTAATCGTTTATATTGTTATACATCTCCTTTTGTCTGCCCTTGTTTTGTTTCTGTTGGTACTGCAGAGGAAAATGGCAGAAGCCATACTCTATAATGTTGCAAATGAAATCATAAAGATACTGGGTTCAGGAGCTTTACAACAGATTGGACTTTGGTGGGGTGTCAACGATGAGCTTAGGAAGCTCGAGAACACAGTTTCTACTATCCAAGCTGTGCTACTTGATGCAGAACATCGCCAGACACAAGACCTTCAGATCAAAGACTGGCTTCGAAAGCTACAAGATGTTGTGTACGATGCCGATGACTTGCTCGACGATTTCTACACTGAAGCTTTGATACGAAAGGTAAAGAGTGG
>JAOSBN010000004.1:338201-349687 GCA_027563595.1 Erythroxylum suave
CTTTATCTAGAACTGCCTTTTGAGTTGTGATTCTTCCGTTTTCTTCTTCGTCTTCTTGAATCTTCTGTAGTTTTCCTTCCCCTCCATGCATGGTGTAGTAGTACTTTACACAGTAGGCAACTATTCTCTTTGAATCTTCCGCCTAACTGGCTCCTACTTAATGCTGCTATGTGGGAACGTCACTGTCTGCCTCTCTCTGTATGGGTGTGGTCTTTACTGTTTGGTGAACAGTGCTTTCGGGTCTCTTAATTTTCGGATTTCTTTAGGTTGATCTCGCTCTTTCAAGATTTCTCGCAGTAGATTCTCTTTATCTCTTGATTTATAGGAAAATGAATTAGAATGATACCTAGGAAAATAGAAGATTTTTGTCACTTTTTCTGATAGATGAAATTGAATGGGCGGGGCTGTTTGGTCCACATAACGTATCTGGAAAATGGATAAACTTGCTGCTGCCGCTGCCTTTGGTTAGAGATAATGAATCGGAATTTAATGCTCTTTATTTTCTATTTTTTAAAAGCGAATGTCCTTAACATAATTATACCGATTACTGTACAAATATTCTCCCATCGAAAGCCACACGTTGTCAGATTTATCATCCTTTGAACATGTGATGTGGGATCGGATTTGTCATACTTATATAATAAAAAATTAGCCCCAACATGCGTTGCGGATGCCTTTTTTTTTTTTTTCAAATGCCAGGCGTGTAGACGTCCGGTTGAAACTTGAAAGGGAATCCTGATTGGTAGCTGTTGTGAACACTGAACAAGACGGGACCATTATATCACAAATGGTCCTAATAATATTACTAATATGGACCCACCATAATCACGATGGTAGACGGCAGTTTGGGCATTTTGACTTTTTCGCGGTACCTTGAGTTCCAAAATATTGGCACCAAAGGCTAACCTGTTATTTTCTCATAAAAAAAAGAACAAAAGTAGAGTAAATGTCATTACAAAAGAAATGTACTGTTCATGTTTGTATCATCTTCTTTAACAAACTAGTGTTGTGAATAATGGGTAGGATATGTATTAAACATTGGGCAACAGTGCTGACATACGTTTTTCTTGGTTCTTTCGTTGTTCTTTAAATTTCTTTTTTCCAAACAAGACTTCTTTTCTTTCTCAGTTTGTTTAACTATTTCATTTATTTTCTCTTTCTCTTAAAAGAAATGTCTGCAAATTGTGATCGGGATCAACAACCTTATCATCTCTGAGGTGTTCATTGTTGAATTTTTTATGATGTAAATTTTAATGGTTCAGGTATGAGAAGTATCATGTTCACTATGGAGGTGCTGAGGAAGAGAGAAAAGCTAACTATACAGACATGGTAAGCATAGTTAGTTAATTTTCTTTCCATAAATTGACTTTACTGACTCATTCTAGGAATCAAATTGCATAGCATAATTTCTGGTTTCGCTACGACCAACACAATGTTTCACTCTCTTATATGACTGTAGCAAAATGATGTCTCAGGTTCTAGTGTTAAAAGTTTGATATCAAGCAACTAGCAATTGAAAATGAAAGATGAGTTCTATTTTTGTAACTTCATCTTTGCTTCTCAAGGATATTACAGTATAACTTACAACGATCTTTTGATGAAATATAGCCTGAAAATAATTATTGACAAGTAGGGTATTTACTATTTAGTGTAACCTTTTTTTTTTTTTTGGCTTTTTAAGGATATTACTACATTATATCCATTTCTAACTGTTGCATCATTAATGAAAGTGCGAATTATATTTTTAAAATATTTTCTTCTGAGCTGATTGACTGTCAGGCCGAACAGGACAGCTCAGTGGTTAACTATCATGTCATGTGAATTTCAGGTGAACAAGTATTACGACCTTGCAACTAGCTTTTATGAATTTGGTTGGGGTGAATCTTTCCACTTTGCTCACAGGTACTAAAATATTTTCTGCATTTCTCGCACAAGTGGGTCAGCGTGTTTGTTTTGCACATTATGCTTATAAATTTGATTAATGCGCTTCAATTTGCTTCTTGTAGATTCAAAGAGGAGTCACTTCGAGAGAGCATCAAACGACATGAGCACTTTCTTGCTTTACAACTTGGCCTTAAACCTGGACAGAAGGTTGACTGCGACGTACAATTAATTAGCTATACTGACAACAGAGGAACCTTAACTATCTTCTTTAATTGGTTTCAATCTTTGACTTCACGTCATTTGTTGTGGCAGGTGTTGGATGTAGGTTGTGGAATTGGTGGACCACTTAGAGAAATTTCCCGGTTCAGGTTTGTGAAAATTTCTCCTTTCCCTGTACCAACATCAAAAACTGTTTCACTGCACGGAATCAGAGGCATATATTGCGTAATACCCTTATCCCTGGTTTGCATGTGATAGTATATTTGTTTTGTTGTTCGTATTGGATAGTCTTGTTGGAGAAATAGGGCTTAGTTAGTTACTGTTTGTGATTTCTTGCAGCTTGACCTCGGTTACAGGGTTGAACAACAATGAATATCAGATAACTAGAGGAAAGGTGGATATCTTTCCTTTTTAGCGTTGTGATTGTCCTTCAGTATTCTTATTTGAAATGATTAGGCAATATAGTTTTGTATTTACTAAAAACTTATTATTTCTCTTTTTGGTCAGGAACTAAATCGCATTGCAGGGGTAGATAAGACCTGTGGTTTTGTGAAGGTCGGTTCTTATATCATGCAAATTTAAAAGTTTTTGTCAACTACGCTTTACGTGTAGCAGTTCGTCTTTGCTATCTTTTAAATTATTTGAGAAGAAATATGGAAAGAAATATTGAAAATTCTAACGAGTCTGTTCATCAAACCAATATTGTTTTATCACGGTTTTGCAGGCTGATTTCATGAAGATGCCATTTCCTGAAAATAGTTTTGATGCGGTATATGCAATTGAAGCTACATGTCATGCACCTGATGCGGTACATCTATGAATTGAACGAATTCACTATTTGTTACTGTCTTGTTAAAACTATATTTGTTTTGTGATTCTGAACTATACTTCGTTGACATTCAAACAGTATGGATGCTACAGTGAGATTTACAGAGTCCTGAAACCTGGACAATGTTTTGCTGCTTATGAATGGTGCATGACTGATTCTTTTGATCCAAAAAACAAGGAACACCAAAGAATTAAGGTTAGCGACATGTTAGAAGTCTGAAACTTCCTCCATTTGCTGTTATTATTTTAAATAATTAGAATGCGAGTAAATTTTTCGCAATCAGGCAGAGATAGAGATTGGTGATGGTCTTCCAGATGTTAGATTGACTGGACAATGCCTTGAAGCTCTAAAGAAAGCTGGTTTCGAGGTGAGTTAACGCCTTTTTGTGCATCTCACTCTGTTCTGAATCTCCTCTCTAGTTTATATCCTTTTCCAGTTACTATGACATAGCATGTGCTGTGACTTGAATGGCCGTTGAACTGTCTATGTGAAGGTTATTTGGTCAGAAGATCTCGCCGCAAGCTCACCCTTACCATGGTACTTGCCTTTGGACAAAAATCACTTCTCCTTCAGTAGCTTCCGCCTAACAGCTGTTGGAAGATTCTTTACCAAAAATACGGTAACTTAAGATTGTTCAACTTTCAACTTGTTCTTGTTTCTTCTTCTGAGGGGGGGGCCGGGATTGAATCTTTCACCAACAACGAATTCCATTAATAACTGACCGTTTTGATCCTTTGGAGCAAAGTAAAAATTTTGATAAATTTGGTAAAAAATTTTAACAGGGTTCAAAGGAACTAGATTTTTAATATCAGTTTATATAACAAAGTTTGATTCCGATTTGGAGGTAGTTTCGTTGCTAATTTGTTTTACTGTAGGTCAAAGCCTTAGAATATGTTGGAATTGCTCCAAAGGGAAGCTTAAGAGTGCAAGACTTTCTTGAGAAGGCCGCAGAGGGATTAGTCGAAGGTGGAAGGTAAACTACTTATCATATTGTCGGTCTTTCTATATCCTTCTCTCCAGTGGAAATTTCCTTTTCGTTCTCATTTTTTGGAACCTCACTTCCATTTGCAAAAGTGTGCGTATAAACCATGAGAATAATGTCCTTTTCGTAGTAAGACAAATCGGTAAGAAATGGCAATGAGTCCGGCCTATTGCCGGTTCATCCAATCCAGCACAACGCCCCAAGAGCGCAACTTGAGGCCGGCTAGCAGGAGATTGGGCTTGTATCATGTGATTTAAGTCTGAGTTTAAACCTGCTCAAATTGAGTTTTTTAGAATCACGTCATTTTGGTCAATTTTTTAAAACTTGAGACTACAACAAAATCGTTTTTGAAAGTTTACAAAACAACATCATTATGCAGTTGAGGGTAGATCGTTCTAGGTTTGAGTTTAACCCGAAATCCAATTTAGCCGAACATTGACAGTTAACTTTGGATTGGACCAGATCGGTTGCGATCCTAGCAAGACCAACGCTTGTCAAATTGTACCAATTATGTGCATCCAGATGATTTCTCCTTGTCCGGTGTAATTTTTCTTTGCTCCTACTAACGACGACCACTTTGATACTGTTCCAGGAGGGAGATATTTACGCCGATGTTTTTCTTCTTGGCTCGAAAACCTCTCGTAGAGAGCCAGTGATGTTGTGTGGTGTTTACCGACTAGCTACTAGCTAATCGTATTACCTTAATCATGTTGGATTCATGGTGGTTAGATGAGAAGCCAATTGGGCCAATCATGGTTTTGTTATGTCATCCTAAATTGACATTGTGTTTGAAGTTGTTTTTCCTAGTTGGTTGTAGTCCCCGTTTAAACGAGTGGTCGGTGAGCAACTGTTAAGTTGATAAACTTCAGGGTCTGGTCTTAGCAGTAGTTTCTTTTGAACCACTGGAACTTGTGACCACAAGCGTTAGATACGAATCGGGAGAAAAAGGGGCTACATTAGGTTCTTCATTTTTGTCCTTTTTCTGTAGATGACCATCAGCTTTCATGATTGTGCGTAGCTAGACTTGTTCTTTAATTTCCACCTGTGGCTCTTGATCAAAATTTACTAATCTCATTGTCTGGGCTGGCAAAAAATCAACTAAGCCCTAAGCATAATAATGGGTTGGGTAAGGCCGAGTTTATTGTGGGGCTGACCTGGCCCAATTTCAAAAATAGGCAGTCCAAACTGAACGTTTACATATGCACATCTTGCTCTCGACGGTCCTAACTCTCTTCCTATCCAAATCCACCGTCGTATCATTATGATTTCTTATATTTACAAATTTTACACTATAATCTTCCGTTCCTTTCAGGCTCCTCCGAGAGATTACCCTTTACGTGTCTGCTTGAAATCAAATGCGAATATCAAAATTGACCAATCCCTCATTTTTATATTATATGCGTCAGAATTTATATTTCAAATCAAAGAAATACCAAAAGTTTTTAACAAATTGGACAAGTTTTATCAGCAAATCATCTGTTTTGGTACATTCAAGTTTGTACTACATTTTTATTAATTTTTACACAATAGGCAAAACAAATGACACTTAAAGATGATGACTTATTGCTTATATACACATAAATGTACATTGATTGAAAGGAAAAGAAGAGTGTTCAGTATGTTTTCGTATATGGGCAGTACATATCTGGGCTCATCAGCTACTGAAACACACACACACGCACTACTTGGCAAGCAACAATTGATCAAAAAATCGGCTTCTTTTGATTGTTAGGTGAGGTGGTAGGCTGATGCGGGCGTTTAATACTTCATATGCTTCAGTGGTATCCAATTAAATATGCATCAAAATCAGGGGACAATTAAGTCCCGCTGATTTCCCAGAAAAAAGAATCAGACTTTTAAAACCGATGGCAGGTGGTAATAATGATTGAAATTTTACGAATTTTTTAAATAAAATTAATATCATATGTTTAATTAGTAATAAGAATCTAAATTTATAATTATCTTATCTTCTAAATTATTTTAAGATTAAATAATTTTCATTTAACATTTATTTATTTTCATATCATAAATTATGCAATAGAATTATCGTATTTTTGTAAATATTATCTAAAAAGCAATATACATTAATAAAGCATGGAAATTATTATTGGACGAGGATTTTTGTTTTTGATAAAATATATGTGTTACGATATATTTTGTATATTCCTTATATGGTTTTGGCATTTTAAATTGGACATATAAATGAAGAAAATAAGATGTGTATCAATTGGATGTTGCGTTTTGGTTATTGAAATATTGCAAATTTATGTGGATAAGATTGACATCTTTTGGTTGAGTTGATGATATACATATATTGCCCACGCATTAGATTTTTTTTTTTAAAGGAAGTCTAATACTACATATAATTTAAGAAAACCTAGAGGTGAATTTGCGGCAACAAAGGAATTGGGCTTTTTTTTTTTGAAGCGCCGTTGATCTTATGTTTGACATAAGGGTGAAGCAGGTGTGGCATTGTGAGAAGACCTACGGCTGTGCTGTGTGTGAGAGTGCAGAAATTGCTTGAGTTACATGATGAGTGGGTGCACCTACAGCTTTCATGGTGAGTTCTAGAGTTTGCGTTTTTTGCTAATAATAAACGTGGGTGCTGCTTTTGAGAATCACATGGGATCTATGGCTTAAGGTTTGTGAGTGCAGTGAGTGCAAGTGTTCCGGAGTTTGCGTGTTTCTACTGTTGAATTTATCTTGATATCATGCGTTGAACAAACCCAAGGCAGATGGATGTGTGATGTTTCAAGAAAAAGGTTGCCGAAGTTCTATTGATTATTTTGTTGGTGTAGCCGTGACTGCATTTTTGGCTTTTGAATGAATTAACCTTGCGGTAGTGGAGTGCAGAAATTTGGGAAGTTAATCTTGTCACTTTTTCAAGAATCTTTATCTATGTTAAATTCTGTTTAATCATTTGAGATATTTATTTAGTATTCCTTAGTTATAATGTTGTTTAGAAAAATTCTCTGACGAGGTTAACACGAATCGATCGTGTTATTGGGTGTGAAATTCTTTCATGAGAAATGAGGTTGAGAGATAATGTCAAGGGTTGAGTGGTGTCGGCTCAATAAAGCCTTGAATAATTCTATTATACTTTCGTGAAAGTGATTAAGCTGGGTGAGGGTCCCGTTGCAAAGAAATTTGTGGCACGTTTGCGAATTAATTGATGTGAGGTTTGAAGAAGTCTATAAATACATAAATTTATCAAATGTTTTAAAAACTGGAAGTTAAATTAGTAAGAAAAGAAATAAAGGGATTTAATGGTGTTATATCGTCATAAAATCAGTTAAAAATTAAATGAAATTAAAAATAATTAAAGACGATTATTAATTGAAAGAAAGGCTGTTAAATAAAAATTAATCAGTTTGTTTTAGTTTATAAAACTAATTAGTTGGGCCAATTAACTAATAAATTCATCAAATTTTTAAAATAAAGATTATTAAATTAAATCGATAGAACTAAAAAATTTACTAATTCAAAATTTTGACTCTTAAATCGATCAAATTTGTTCAATTTTTAAAATATTATTCTTATCTCTAATTAATAGAAATATTGTTTTCGTTAAATAATATGCATAAATTATTAGACAAAACTAATAATTTATAATTAAATAATATAATCAATATAAATAGTGTTTATAAGTTTTAAAATATTTTACTATTCATTAATTATAATTTTATATTTTATTCATCAAATAAAATTCTTATGTTTTGTTCACACTTTGCTTTAACCCGAATTTTCTCTACATTTCTGTCCCTTTTAAGTATGAAGAACTCAAAGACTTGGATTTCTCTGTTCTTATCCAAGGTCTCGATTTCAAGTTTTAAGAATGGAGGCGCTTCAAAACTTGCAAAGGAGACCTTCGTTGTTTAACAAAGTCTTGCTTAACTTGAATTCCAATTAGTGTTGTTGTTCAATATACAAATGTCGCAAATGTCAACCTAAACAAAAATGTCTGTTAGGAAGCTGTGGTCGTGGTGTCAAGCAAACGTGGCCAGCTCTCAAAACTCTTTGAAAACCAAATCGTTCCATTAGATCTCATTCAATGGTTCTGGCTTTAATAATGGAGAACAATGGCAAGTTGCCTGTCTCGAACGTCGAGCAAATTTAGATCTGACTTGACTTATACAACGAATAAACTTTATTATTATAAGTTTTTTCATTTTTTAAAAATATTTTTGACCAATATTTTAAGAAATATAAGATGTTTAAAATATAAAAAGATAAATAAATAAGTTACATTTATTTAAAATATAAATAAAATATTTATGATTTATATATTTGAATTCAAAAATCACAAGTTAAATATTAATTTATCAATTTATTTAAAAGATAAAATTTACAAGTTATTAAATATATTTGATAAATTATTCAAATAATAATTAATTGCGAGTTTTACCAATATTAAATACGAACGGATTTCAGTTAATTGGTTATAATATATCCCCAACTTGGCCGTAGTCCATTCCATTCACATTTAGTGTCACAACTTGCAAGCTAACAAGGGAAGGCAATCTCGAATTCTGGATAGTAAACTGAAGTCTTTCCCAATTGCAACAACTGTGCCGTACACATAACTTATTCACCAAACTTTGAAGCAACGACTCACCATCAACTGAATTTTTATTGTGTTAATTGGATTCTTAACTTAAAAATTAAAAAATATTTGGCTAATAAATAATCGAGAAAAGCAAACAGTTTTAGTTAGTAAATATTAATAACTAATAAATATTTTTCAAGATTAATGCTAATTAATCATCACAATTGATGGAGAAAGAAAGGAAAAGGTAAGGAATGAAAAATGATGCTCGGTAGTATATTATAAATAAAAAAACTAGTATTTTTATATCAACTTTTGGAGACAATACTGTATACTCCTCGATTATGAGGAATGAAAGTTATTTCATTCTTATTATCATTGTCACTCCTAGTTAAATTCTGCACCAATGTAAAGTTTAGGGAGGTTGGATAATACGCAGTTTTATTCCTATAAAGTAGAGAGATTATTTTTGACAGGCTCACATATAAATATGATATGAAGAGTTAAAAATAAATAAAAACTTCAAGTATTTGATTTAAGTTTAGAAGATAAAATAATAATACTAATACTAATAAAAAGAATATGACAAATAAGAATCCAAATATTAAGAAAATAATAAGAATAATACTACTACTATTAATAATAATAATAAAAGAAAAATCCGACCAGTTAGTCAAGTAGATACTTAATTAGTCAACCTGACAAATACGGCAGAGGAATCACATATAAATCAAGTCTAATAAACAGGCAGAAGAAAAAGACATGTAAGAATTAATAAATTAAAAGCAATAGTCAGAACGCATGTAGCAAAAAGTTGAGACAACTAGACAATGATAGAGATACCGTAACCAAAGTTTTTCTATATACAAAACTTGAATATAAATAGTAGAGTTAGAAGAATAGGTGAGTTCGTTTGTAGATTTTGAAAATTCCAGTGCTTCATTGAGTGTGAAATTCTTGTTAACCAAATACACCCGTTGTCAATATGAGTCAATATTATTAGTACGAAGTGATATTTTCCAACTTTAAATTTAAATCTTTTAATAGCAATAAATGTATATAATTATTTTTTAAAAATATTTGTTAAATATAATTTAAAATATATAAAATTAAGTTACTTAACAAGTCAATAACCTGAAATTAATCTAATTAATAACTATTAAACTATAACATTTAGGTAAATTTATAACTAGTTTCTAACATTTGTTCTTACTGGTTTTAAATATTGAAATGTACTAATTTTTAATATTTAGATTATCATTATTATCATTAATACCCAATTGACAGCCCGCTGAGATGTGGAGTCTAGAGAGAGCTTGCTTTGTGAGGGTCTGAGAAAGGTCATCGATGTATGCAATCTTTCTGTTGTATTTTTTACAAAAAGATTGTTATCGTGATTCGAATATATGATATTCTGGTTACAAAGAGACAAATTTTTACCCTTTTTTAATACATTAACATTTTTATGAGAATAAAAAATGTTAATGTAATTCACCAATAGAATTTTAAGAATATTAAAAAAATTACTTAAACATAATCTGATAATTATTTAATTTCGCTAAATTTTTATTTAAAAATTATTTTAGAGATATTTAAAAAATTAAAATTTAACCTAGATACTTTAAACATTTAAATTTAAATTATATGTAACCAAAATTTTAACAGTTAAATAGGATTTTAAATACTTTAAAATATTTAAATTTAAATTATATGTAATCAAAATTTTAACAACTAAATAGGACTTCTTTGTCCTAATATCTTTTCTTATATCTCGAATAAATCAAATTTTTTATTTTGGTTATTCTATTTTAATTATATTCTATTAAATTTTATTTATATATTTATATATGATTAATATAAATAAATAAGATTTAATAAAATACAATAACATCGTAATTCATAATAACAGAAATAGAAAATCTAATACCCTAAGTGAAGTGTTGCGCTGTCCATTTTCTCGTCAAACTTGTGTGTGTTCTGTTCAAATGTTTCCTGGAAAACCTGGCTCCCACGACTTTTTGTCCTTTCTGTTAACTACTCGCAGAGTCTCAGATGCTCTTGCCAACTCGGGTAGCCAGATCGGTATTCCCAACCCAAACTCCAGCATCGATCTGAACTCCGATTGTTATTTATTAGGACACGTACACGTCGAAGCTTCAACTGCACGTCTGCGCCAGATCTTGTCGACAATGTCTGATAATTTAGTTCACATGACGTAAGCTGGGCATTCACTGATTTCTAGCATTGCACCTGTTAGATCCTGCGATTAAAAAACAGAATCAAACTAAAAATTTCGAATGGGACAAAATTGTAATTTAAATTTTATTTATTTTATTTAAATAAATTTTATTATTAAAATATAAATTTATTAAGTAATTAATCAATTTTTGTAAATTAAAATAAACTGATTAATTTTTATTTAACAATATTCCTTTTCAATTAAATTTAAATTAAAAATAGTTTCTTTTAATTATATTTAAAATTATTCAATTTTATTTAATTTTTAACTGATTTATGACAGTCTAATATCAATTGAACCTTTTAAACTTTAAACATTTTATTTTATTGATTTAAATTTTGGTCCAATTTTTAAAAAATTAGTTACATCTTATATGAAATAAATTACAAGGTAAAAACATAAAATTCTAATGTTGTTTAAATTTTTTAGAAAATAATAATCTTTAAAATGTAAAATCTATTAATTTTTAATTTGTATACGTAAGCTAAAAAATAATGAAGAAATATAGGCGATATGAATATTAGACATAGAATAATTAAATGTAACTAACATGATAACTCAATTTAACTCTTAAACTTGATTCAGATTGATTAAACATTTTTTAAATTAATAATTTAAGATAGCCATAATAAATTATTAATTTGAGTTGATTTTAGTTAGTTTGGTTTAAATTAAATAATTATATAGAATCGTCAAATAAATAGCATTATATTAGTTCACGTGTGATATTAATATCACATATATTTATTCATTATTTTTAATTAAAATTTAAAAGAAGGGATTTTTC
>JAOSBN010000004.1:351397-365420 GCA_027563595.1 Erythroxylum suave
ATTTAATTAGTAATAAGAATCTATATTTATAATTGTCTTATCTTCTAAATTATTTTAATATTAAATAATTTTCATATTATAAATTATGCAATAGAATTATCGTATTTTTTAAATATTACCTAAAAAGCAATCTAAATTAATAAAGCATGGAAATTATTATTGGACGATAATTTTTGTTTTGAATAAAATATCCGTAATAATAACAGTAACAATAAAAATAATAACGCCATCTAATTATATTGAAATGTGAGGTTTAAAGAAGTTTAGAAGTACTTAATCTTATCAAATATTTTAAAAATCAGAAGTTAAATTAGTAAGAAAAATTCTAAGGATTTAATGGTGCTATATCATCATAAAATTAGTTAAAGATTAAATAAAATTAACGAATTAAAAAAATAATTAAATAAGATTATTAATTAAATGAAAGACCGTTAAATAAAAATTAATTGGTTTATTTTAATTTATAAAATTAATTAGTTTGGCCAATTAACTAATAAATTTATCAAATTTTAAAAATAAAGATTATTAAACTAAATCGAACTCAAAAGTTAAAAATCGAACTCAAAAGTTGACTAATTTAAAGTTTTGACTATTAAATTGTTCAAATTGGTTCAATTTTTAAAACATTAATATTATTCTTAATTAGTAGAAATATTGTTTTCGTTAAACAATATGCATAAATTATTAGGAAAATTTAATAATTTATAATATAATGTTATAATCAATATAAATACTGTTTATAAGTTTCAACATATTTTATTATTCATTAGTTATAATTATATATTTTATTCATCAATTAGAATTTTTATGATTTGTTCGTACTTTGCTTTAATCATAATTGTCTCTCTGCATTTATGTATCTCTTTTGAGTATAAAGAACTGCAAGATTTGAACACTCCTATTTTTATCCAAAGTCTTGATTTCAAGTTTCGAGAATAGAGTAAATAAGTGCTTCGTTATCTAAAAAGTTCCTGCTTAACTTGAATTCAGGTTAGTCAATTGTCCATACGATGCCTATGCCAAGTGGTTAAAAAAAAAAAAAACTCGCAGACTCACCAGTTCAACGTGCCAAGTAAAAAAACCCAAAGGGGAACGTGGGATGGAGTGCTTAGTGTTGTCGCTCAATATATATAGATATATCGCAAATGTGAACGTCAAACAAACGTGGCCAGCTCTCGGACTCTTTAAAAACTAATAATGTTTCAAAAATTGGACCAAAAATCGAATCGATTGAATGAAAGATTTAAAGTTTAAAGATTCAATCGGTAGTAAACCAGTATATAATAAATAAGAAATAAAACTTATAAAAATAAATAAAAATAAAATATTTTATTGAAATAAAAATATACCAATATTTATTATTATATAATGAATTAATAATAAACAAATGTAACATTCATCTACTGTTTTTCATAAATACTTACAATCAGGAGATCACATCCTCTAGAAATATTCTGTTCTTTGCCAAAACTCTTTCATTTCTCGCTCATGGATTTAGGCTTAGGCAGGTTTGATATGATTAGATGAGACACTTTAATGTTTTCAACAAGAAAATACAAGATGATTGTACTTAAAAACAGTAAGATAAAAAAGTAAAGGCCTAAGAAGAACCAAAAAGAGGCAATTAAGAATAACATGATTCTGCTAACCCTTAATAAAAAATTTTGACATTCTAATTTAAAGGTAAAAATCTCATATAAAGAAATGTTATCCTTTCTCACGAATCTTTTAAACATTTTCTTTCAAAAACTTTAAGATTTATGTCATATATTTAGTCTATATCATTATCATTAAGGTAATTTTTATTACCTGATGTGTTATATTAGATCGTCAAATCACAAAATAAATAAAATATGTAAAAAAAATACACATAGGTTTAATTGAACTATATCAATCAAATGAAAAATTACAATTTTTATTTTATCTTTGTATTAAAATTTGGGTAGGATAATTGATTGTAACAACTCAATACTACATTAAGGCAGTGGATCATTTCACCTAGTAATTACTTTTGTGCCGTACATAATTTTTTTTATTATACTAAATAATCCCGCTCCATTAATGCATAACATATCAAGTTCTAACCATTTGAGAATTATTTTTCACGATGTAATTGTCTCCCCCAATAATCATTCGTATGTTATACTATGAATTTGTTTGAGTAGGGCTGGAAAGCTAATGTAGCTAGCTCACAAGGTTGGAAATTGTTAGAAAAACGAGAAACTGAATGAATAGAAATTGATACTCTTGAGATATAGCCTTGCACCCTTTTACATTTTATCATGCTCATGCTAGTATGCTACTTGTGATGAACATTACATTTTGAATAAAACCCAAAAAATTTCAGTATTCCACCGACCTATTCCTATTGGGAGGTACAGAATACAAGGTGTTAAATTGGATTTCATTTCATTCCATCATTGAACGCAAGAAGTTTACAACAGTTTTGTATTCTTTGATTTTGACAAAGTTTAAAAAACCCGATTGGATTGTCCGATCTGACAAAAAAAAAAAGGTTGAACTAGCCAGTTTTTATGTAAAAAGATTATTAACCGATCATCGGTTCAACCTTTTTTTTTTTGGTCAGATTGGACAGTTCGGTCCTATTTTTAAATCCTTATCAAAAACCAAATCGTTCCATCCGATCTCATTCAATGATTCTGGCTTTAATAATAACAAGTTGTCTGTCTCGAATGTCGAGCAAATTTTGATCTGACTTGACTTCTACAACGAATAAGTTTTATTACTACAAGTTTTCTATTTTTAAAAATATTTTTAACCAAGTATAAGATATTTAAAATATAAAAAATTAAATAATACGTGATCACAAAATTAATTAACGATAGAATAAAATTAAAAATTAAAAATATATATAAAAAGTGAATAAAAAATTTGTGAATAAATTTTATTACTAGAAGTTTTCTATATTTTAAAATATTTTTAGCCAATATTTTAAGTATTTAAAATATTAAAAATTAAATAATAGAAAGTCTTAAAATTAGTTGAAGATGAAATAAAATTAAAAATTTTAAATATAATTTAAAGATATTATTTTTATTTTTTATAAATTTAATTAAAATTTATTAAATAAAAATTTATTTATTTATTTTAATTTTAAAAAACCCATTAATTAAATAAAAATTAACCAATTAAATTAATAAGTTTTTGATGACAAGAGTTGAAAAATTAAAAACTAAACCCAAAAGTTGCAAGACAAGATTTTTATCAAAATATAATATTTATATCTTTATAATTTTCTTAAGTTATATATTCTTAAACTATTTTTATAAATAAACAGTTGTTATTAAATAATTAATTTTATAAAAACCTTTAATAAATAGTTGATAATTTATCTGCTGATGAAATAGTATAAGAAAAACGGCCAAACATACCACGTAAGACGTTCAGTGAAAGTTTTGCAGAGTATTTTTGATTAATGCTCCACTTGTATAAAAGTATGCAGGGCACATTTGTTTAATGTTCCACTTGTATATAAGTTTCCAACGCTAACGCACAAGCAATCTGCTAATACAAGCATCGACTCCTCAACTCTTGCATACTTTCTTGTCCACCAAGCACAATCCCTGGTACATTGACTCCACAGTCCTCATATCTCCTGCTAGTTTAATCGTTTATATTCTTATACATCTCCTTTTTTTCTGTCCTTGTTTTGTTTCTGTTGGTACTGCAGAGGAAAATGGCTGAAGCCATACTCTATAATGTTGCAAGTGAAATCATAAAGATACTGGGTTCAGGAGCTTTACAACAGATTGGAATTTGGTGGGGTGTCAACGATGAACTTAAGAAGCTGGAGAACACAGTTGCCACTATCGAAGCTGTGCTACTTGATGCAGAACATCGCCAGACACAAGACCTTCAGATCAAAGATTGGCTTCGAAAGCTGCAAGATGTTGTGTACGATGCTGATGACTTGCTTGACGATTTCTACACTGAAGCTTTGATACGAAAGGTAAAGAGTGGCAATCAGATCACAAAACAGGTGCGCCTTTTCTTTTCGCGTTCAAATCGGATCGTTTATGGTTATAAGATGGGGAGCAAAATTAAGGAACTTAGAGAGAGACTAGATGAAATTGCAACTGATAGTCAAAAGTTTCACCTTGTTAGGCGTCTTGTTACTGAGACACCTTTACTGAAGCGACCTCAAACTCACTCCTTTGTTGGTGAAGGAGAAGTTATAGGAAGGGATGACGATAAAGAAGCAATCTTGGGTCTTCTGCTGGATTCCAACTCCTCAGAAAATATTCTGATCATCCCTATTGTTGGGATGGGAGGGTTAGGGAAGACCGCAGTTGCCCAATTTGTGTACAACCACGAGAGGGTCAAAGATCATTTTGAGCTGAAATTGTGGGTTTGTGTCTCTGATCCTTTTGAAGTCAAACTTGTCATAGAAAAGATTCTAAAATCATTGAATGATAAGAACCAAGATAATCTGGAGTTAGATCAGTTGCAAAGTCGACTAAGAAAAGGAATTTGTGGGAAAAAATACTTGCTTGTTTTAGACGATGTTTGGAACGAGGACTGTAATATTTGGCTTGAACTTAAAAAACTCTTGATGTGTGGTGCACGTGGTAGTAGAATAATAGTCACAACACGTTACGAAACGGTTGCAAGGGTTACTAGTAGATTGTCTCCACATGTTCTGAAAGGCCTCTCTTTCAAAGAGTCCTGGTCTTTGTTCACAAAAATAGTTTTTGAAGGGCAAGAGCCGAAAACTTACAGTAGCAACCTGCTACAAATTGGAAAGGAGATTGTCCGAAAGTGTGCTGGAGTCCCTCTTGCAATAAAGACAATAGGGCGCCTTTTGTACTTCAAAAATCCAGACACAGAGTGGTTACCTTTCTTGGAAAATGAATTTTCTACGATATCACAAAATGAAAATGACATTTTGCCTACACTTCAATTGAGTTATAACAATCTTCCCCCACACTTAAAGCATTGTTTTGCATATTGTAGCTTGTTTCCTAAAGATCATGAACTCGATGTAGAAACATTGGTTCAACTTTGGATTGCACAAGGGTTTGTTAAGTCATCAAACACCAGTCAGTGTCTAGAAAAATTAGGCCTTGAATATTTTAAGGACTTACTATGGAGGTCTTTTTTCCAAGAAGTGGAATTCAATCCATTAGAAAGTATACAAAGTTGCAAAATGCATGACTTGATGCACGACCTCGCAACTTTAGTGGCAGGATCAGAGAGCACCATATCAAACCAAAATGGTGATAAAGTAGGTGAGAAAACCCGTCATGTATCATTTGACTTCAATAGAGATGGGTTATGGCAGGTTCCGTCTCGCTTTTATAATGCTTTGAGTTTGCGGACGTTTCTTTTGCCAAGACAACGAGGTTGGGTTGATAAGACACCGTCAGAGGGGGAAATCATTTTTTCCAAATTTAGGCGATTGCGAGTGTTCGAATTAAGGGAGACTCTAATTAAGGAAGTGCCAGATTTTATCAAAAAGTTGAAACATTTAAGATATCTTGATTTTTCTTATTCTAGAATTTCAGTTCTTCCAAACTCTATATCTCGGCTGCAAAATTTGCAAGTGCTTAAGCTCAGATTTTGCCATTGGCTTGAGGAATTGCCAGTTGGTATTACAAAGTTGCTTAATCTCAGGCATTTGGATTGTTTCGGCAGTGATTGTTTGACCCATATGCCATGTGGGATTGGAAAATTGACTTCTCTTCAGACATTAACTTACTTTGTGATAGCAGAAAACAACTTTGCTCAACAAAAGGTCGGTGGGCTTAATGAATTAAAACGGCTTAACGGCTTGACTGGTTCCCTGGCAATTAAAAGCTTGCATTTACTGAGAAATCCCCAGTTGGAATCTGAAGCTGCTAACTTAAAAGAGAAGCAGCACCTTCAATCATTGAGTTTACGTTGGAACAGGAGTGTTGGTAGCGACCATTCATAAACTTATAACCAGGAAGTATCACTGGAAAGCCTCCAACCCCATCCAAACATCAAAAGACTGATTATTGCTGGTTACGGAGGCCTAAAATTTCCTGCTTGGCTCTCATCACTCACAAATATTGTGGATCTATATTTATTTTTTTGTAGTAATTGTAAAAACTTACCACAATTGAGTTTAATACCTTCCCTGAAGTATTTAAGTATCAGCCAATTTCCTAAGTTGGAATACATTGATAGGAAAGATGATAATAGATTCAGTGGTGCTAGACGTCAAGGAAGAGAAGAAAGATCAACATTTTTTCCATCCCTAAAGCGTCTTGAACTTACAGGGTGTCCTCAGCTGAAGGGATGGTGGAAACGAGATGATGATGATGATGCAGCGGCTGAATCAATTACTGTGTTGCCACAATTTTCTTGTCTCACTACATTGGAAATTTCTGATTGCCCTCTATTGACTTGGATGCCACTTTTCCTACCTCTCGAAGAGACCCTGAGTTTGAGCAATGTCAGCTCAAAACTGTTGCAGCAGATAATGAACAAGAACATGATAACTTTGGCATCATCATCACCATCTTTAGCGGTCACACTTTCTTGTCCATCTTCTTCAAATTCAGTTGTCCAGCCGCTCTTCAAGTTGAAATGTCTGAAACTGGCGCAGATTGATGAACTACAATCCCTACATGAAGAATGGCTAAAAAATCTCATTTCTCTCAAGGAGTTATGGATCAGTGATTGCAGACAATTGAAGTACCTGCCTCAAAGCACTCAACGCCTCACCACTTTATGTATTAGCGACTGTCCCCTTTTAACAGAGAAATGTGGAAATAGCAAGAGTGAAGATTGGCCTATCATTAAACACATTCCAAATATAGAGATTGATGGTCGTAGAATTCAATGGGAAGGCCGTTACCTGTTAGATGATGGAGGGCTTCCGGACCATTGCTCGTGAGGTTTGTGTTTCCTATTTCGTCAAATTCTTGTCAATTGAAATCTTAACCAATTTTTGTTTCCTCGTTTCCATTTTGCGTCTTCTAAGCTTGCAACTTCATTTAGGTATTGAATTCTAATCATAATCATTGCTTATGCAGATGATAGTATTTTCGGATAGCTGTTAAACTAAGTGAGACAACTCTCTAGATGTCACTATATTTAGACTTCGTCAACAACTTACTAAAGCAAACTGAGAATACTTTTTTTAAAGTACTGGTATGTATTTAATTTCCTTGTTGACTTCTGATTTTCTGCAATCAGTTAGTTGTTGCATTTCCTAATTTCTTTTTCAGGTTTGATCTTGTTATTTCATAAGCTGCCATGCGATGCGACCCCATAGCAGTCATGTTTTGTCAAAGCTGATAGTATCCATGTCCACATCAAGTTTGTTAATCTGCACCCATCCTAAGCTTTCGAAACATATAATTTAAAAGTTTAACTCGAGTTACATTTGAAACATATAATTTATACTTTAACAAATTAGTTTGAATTTATTTAAGATGAAAATTAGATAGGAAAATCTATCAAATGAACTGAAAATTTTTGAACATATTTAAAATTCAAACTATTTTTAATTTCTGACTTGTTTATTTAAATTTCCTTTCACCATACTAAGATTAACAACTTTGGATCTCCCTATGGCCATGTTCTTTACCAAGTTAGGGTTAAGATCAACGACTTTGGATCTACCTGTGGCCATGTTCTTTACCAAGTTAGGGTCTTCCCTATTGATTAGATGCTCATTCCATTTTAATTCATCAAAACCTGTTATGAAATATTATTGATACACTTAGTTAGCTTTGCTTTTTGGACCTAATCTGCAAACTACAAAGTACATACCTTTCAACTCTTTTGCCTTGTCTATTTCATTGATGTTACTTACTTCACAAGTTGTCCATAACAGAGATGGAAATAGGTCGGATCAGACTCGAGGTTTACCTAAGCCATGCCCTGTCTTGGTCAGAAAGATGAACTCCATAGAGAGCTATTTCGTTTCGTTATGTGATGCCACAAAAGGAAGTTGTAATTTGTGCATTGTACTAATTTGGACATGTCCCTAGAGTGGGACCCATCATTGCACTCCTTCGTGACACCTACATGTGGTACTGAAAATTATAAGTAAAATATTGTTGTTTTGTCAAACATGACATTGTTTTTTCCATTTTTAATTTTAAAAAAACTTGAACTGGTTTCTTAGGATCCGATCAAGCCTCAGGCCTAATTCGGGTCTCATTCGAAGCTCAAACCCTACCAAGATCGACTCACTATTAGCACCACGTATGTGCAATGAGTAAGTTCAATTTATATTTGATATAATTAATAATCTCTCTTTTATAAATAAATCCCTTATCTCTTCCTTAATTAATAAAGAGTCATTTAAGTTATTCCATAGAGTATTATTTATTATATTCAAATTGGCCTATCATTGAACGCATTCCAAATGTAGATATTGATGGCTGTAGAATTCAATGAGAAGGTCGTTACTGGTTAGATGATGGAGAGCTTTCGGAACATTGGTCAGGTATGTGTTTCCTGTTTATTCAAACTCTGGTCCATTGAAATCTTAACCGATTTTTGTTTTATCGTTTCCACTTTGCATTCCAACTTCATTTAGGTATTGAATTCTAATCATAATCATTACTTACGTAGATGATATATCTGTCGATTCGCTTTTCATCGATGTGCTGTTCTCTGAGACAGCTCTATAGATGCCGCTGTTTCTGGACACTACGTCAACAACTTGTTAGCTACGAACTGAGAATACTTTGTTTCAGAATACTGGTATGTGTTTAATTTCCGCAATCAGTCAGTTGTTGTTTTTCTTATTTCTTTTTTAGGTCTGAGCTTGTTCTTTCATAAGCTGCCATCCGAGGCCACGACTCTTGATATGCAGTCATGTTTTTTCAAAGCTGATAGTATCCATGTCCACATCAGGTTTGATATCTACCTTAGGCCTAAGCTCTGTGAAATGTTGAAAATTTAACTGCAAGTCCGAGCACCGGTGAGTCGTCTGCAGTGGATCATAACTTTTTTGGTCGAAAACTTTCGCGCTCGCGTGGTCGGAGTCCTATGATCACTGGACAACCCATCAGTGGCTGTACCTGGGCGCAACCAAGAATCCACTTTGAACTTTCTGTTTCAGCCCGGACAACAGACGGTAGAGGCGTAACGGTTCGTATAATTGACAACAATCGATCCACCGTCGCGAGGACAACTGAACGATCAATGAGATGTTGTAAAAGGAGTACTTGCATTACTTTGATTATTGAATACCAGTCAAACGCATACGATTTTTCTCCTTATGTTACCCAATTTTTGCTTTGGATAGTGACATCAATCGTGACTCTATTTTCTTAGTTTGTAATGTACAACCTGTTAAGTTCTTATAATGAATCTCTTTTTATTCTCTTCAACCTTCTCAAATCATCTCAAAGGAAAGGATAGGTTAAAAACTGTAAGCTTTAATTTCAAGTAGATTTAATATTTTCAAGGGTTAAAACAAAATTAATTTTATTAACTTTAATTTAATCAAAGTTTATATTAATTTTATAAGAAGGTTTAACTTTATATCAAGCTTTTATTACCAAAGTGCCCTATGAAAAGTCTGCCTTAAGCCCATGGTATCTTACCCTGACTCTTGTCACTCCATTGTCATCCTTACATATGTGCAATTAGTAAATTATAGTTACATTCAATCTAATTAATAATTTCTCTTTTGTAAATAAATCTAATAACGTCACTTATGTATCCTTGATCAATAATGAAAAGTCATTTAAGTTATTCCCTAAAGTATTATTTATTATATTAAAATTTGAAAATTTTTATATATTAGACTTTGTCTTCTTAATTTTATTTATTGGATTTTAATAATTTAATTCTATTTATTAGACTTTTTGAACCTAACTTAGAAAATTAAAAAATTAAATTAAACTAAAGCAAATTTATATATAACCAACCTTAAATTTAAACTTAAAGACTTGAATCAATATATTATGAATTATATTTTTATAAATAACTCATTTTATTCTTGTAATTATAAATAATATGAAATATTTATTCCTCCAATATATTATGTGGTTACCTTATGTTCTTTCTCTTTAGTGGGGTACAACTTTGACAGCTAGTAGAAAAAATGCAAGAATCCCGATATTAGTTTTGAGGAAAAAAAAAGCAAGGGGTTCATATTAATTATAATAAGTATAAAGATTTTATTTAAATAGTAATTACAGATCGATATAAAAGAATTTAAATATAATTTAGTTTATATTAATCAATGGAGAAATAAATATTAAAATAGAAAAATACTGTAAATTAGAAGAATTGGAATATTAAATTGTAAATAAAAATATATTTTTAATTAATAATATTATGTAAAATTTAATACACTTTTTAATTAAAGATAATAAATTAAATAACGTCTAACTTTTTAAGATTATTTTAGGGTCAAAATTTTTTATAAATTTTAATTTATTATCTAATTTTTTAAAATTTTATACAAATCAAGTTAATTGTTTTTTTTTTGTTTACAAAGAAACATGCCAAAATACATGACCTTCTTAATCGTAAGGCATACCCCGACAATGGAATGTCCCTTGCCTATCTAACATTAGATAATAAAGCGAATCCGCCGGAGGTTTTGGCGGAATATATAATCCTGGTGGAGTTGGTGATGCTGCAACAACCATACTATTAGTGCTCTGGTTTCTCTCCCTGTAGACGTGTTGAGGCTTCACCTCCCAATCATGGTCCAGCATTATGCGTGTACCCTGTAGCAAAGAAAATTCCTCAATCATTAGTTATTTAGAGGAGGAAAGGATATTTATAACCTCTAACAAATTTATTTTCAGAATGATTCGTTGATGTCCATATTCTCATGCTATTTTGAGCCCCTCGTTAGTCCCACTCAAATTAAGTTAAGTTAATACCAAATAAGAATGATAACGAGCTGAATTAGGCTTGTGAGTTTGGGCTTGGATTGGAATTTTGCGTTTGAGGCTTAGCTCAAAGTCTAATCAAAGCAAATTAAAATTGAATTGACACTTTGGGGATACTTTGTTGATGGGTTTAGGAAGAAATTAATAGGTAAGGAAAGAAAAGTGAGTGATTTGTTATTGATTATTATTATAGGAGCAATAATTTGATATCTTAAGGGGTACTTGTTTGGGGTTATAGAAAAAGAGGTATAGGTATGGATCGAATGAGATTTGATATTTGGTATGAATCTATCATTAAAGACCTAAGAGTTTCATTCCTTAGTTTTGGGTAATCCTTCATTCCTCTCATAATTTAGAGGAATGAGAGTGATTGATATGTTTTTAATTTTTTATATATAGAGAATAGATAAAAGGTATAATTATGAGCCAAAAAACTTCATAAGTAAAGCTTCAATTTCAATAATAAAATTTATAGTGAAATCAATTAAGAAATTAATTACACTATAATTAATTAAAATACTGTAATTAATTACAATATAATTAATTAAAATGTTATTATTATTTAATTATATTACATTATACTTAATTAAAATATTATTATAATTAAAATATAAATATTCATTAATTAAAATATTGTAATTTATTAATTAAAATATTGTAATTAATTAATTAATTACAATATAATTAATTAAATTATTATTACTTAATTATATACATTATATTATATTTAATTAAAATATTATTATTAATTATAATATAAGTAATTAAAATATAACTATTCATTAATTAAAATATTAATTAATTAAAATTTTATTATTCATTAATTAAAATATTGTAATTAATTAATTAATTACAATATAATTAACTAAAATATTATTTTTAATTAATTAATAGCAATAATACCAATTAAAATATAATTCATTCGCTAATTAAAATATTGTAATTAATTAAAATATAATTCATTTATTAATTAAAATATAATCCATTTTGTAATTAATTAATTACAATAGTTTTTTACAAACCAACCACTATCAATGTTAATGATAATCATTCCATCATCTTAACCAATCATTATAATTATAATGATTATATCCATTCTCATTCCTCCCTATATTCATTCTCATTTCCTTCTATGAACCAAGCGTCCCCTTACTTTTAGGAAATCCTCTATATTCTCCGTATAGTAGAGGAATGAAACTCATTTCTTAGTAATGACTCTTTCTAAATTTTTTAAATAATAATTAATTAAATAAAATTAATTAATTAAAATATAATAATTAATTAATTAATTACATTATAACTAATTAAAATATTGTAATTAAGTAATGACTCTTTCTAAATTTTTAAATAATAATTAATTAATTAAAATTAATTAATTAAAATATAATAATTATTTAATTAATTATATTATAACTAATTAAAATATTGTAATTAATTAATTAATTAAAATATATAAACTTAAATAACATATTAATGAAATTATAATTCATCTATTAATTTAAATATTATTATTTATTAATTAATTAAATTATTATTAATTAAATTATTATTAATAATTAATTAATTACATTATAATTGATTAAAGTATAATTAATTAAATTATTGTAATTAACTAATTAATTTAAATATTATAACTAACCAATTAATTAATTACAATATTTTAATTATTCAATATATTGTAATTGATTAATTACAATAAAATTAATTAAAATATAACAAATTTTTATTTTTTAATATTTTTTACACCAATCACTTTTAATAATAATAATAATCCACATAACTTATCTGGAAAATGGATAAACTTGCTTGCTGTCGCTGCCTTTGGTTAGAGATAATGAATCGGAATTTAATGCTCTTTATTTTCTATTTTTTAAAAACGAATGTCCTTAACATAATTATACCGATTACTGTACAAATATTCTCCCACCGAAAGCCACACGTTGTCAGATTTATCATCCTTTGAACATGTGATGTGGGATCGGATTTATCATACTTGTATAATAAAAAATGCCAGGCTTGTAGACGTCCAGTTGAAAGGGCATCCTGATTGGTAGCTGTTGTGAACACTGAACAAGACGGGACCATTATATCACAAATGGTCCTAATAATAATATTACTAATATGGACCCACCATAATCACGATGGTGGACGGCAGTTTGGGCATTTTGACTTTTTCGCGGTACCTTGAGTTGCAAAATATTGGCACCAGAGGTTAACCTGTTAGAATATTCGCAATGAATTAATAAAATTTGTTTAAAAAATTAGGAATGAAAAAATAAAATAAAATATGTAAATGTATAGTGCGATTTAGATAAGAATAAAAAATAAATTATAATATTTGAATTTAACGTTAAATTTTTTTAAAAAAATTGTCACATGTGTGAATTTTAAAGAAATTAATATATTATCATATATGATTAAAAAGTAAAAAAAAAAAAGGGTCACGGGTAAGTCACACTTATAAATGAACGTAAATTTCAGAATTATGCAAATTTTCAATTGAGCCGCACAGCTAAATATCACACCCTTGCGAGACACAACTGGAGCAGGGCAGATTAGTGAAGTCAGCAACGTCAGCGACGATTGAGAGAAAGGATTTCCTCACCTTTATTTGTGGTTTTTGCTATTAGAAATAGTTTCAAAGGGCAAATTTGTCCCGAAAATAGAGCTGCAGCAGATCCATGAATACGGAACAGAGGTATAACCCTTTCTTTAATTTATTATACATTATATCGTAATAAAACATATGAAAGTTGCAGATTGGAAACGTCAGGTAGTGAAAGAATTACCTTCTTTAATTTAAGAAGGTAAGAGTAGGAAAACACCCTCGGAAAGAATATAGGCCGTTGATGAAATGAATGGTAAGATGAAATTTCGTGATCCATCGCCTTCGTATACAATATATATATACTTAATAGATATGAAAACTAATATTTAAAATCAGTCGGACGTTTTGGAATTTATTGATCATTAGATTCTATGAATATAAAAACTAATATTTAGAATTGTTCGGACGTTTTGGAATTCATTGATAGATTCCATGAATATAAAAACTAATATTTCATTCAATCTTTTGTAAACACTGCAGGCTTCTAATATAATATTTCAGAATATCATTATCATGCAATCGTTTTGACGAGGTTATGTTATTTTTCTATAGTGGA
>JAOSBN010000004.1:455358-475577 GCA_027563595.1 Erythroxylum suave
AACTAGCCCAAAGGAAAGTCAACATTTAGCCCAAATTGCATATAGACTTGTGGTGGTAATTGTGTGGCAATTATTCAGTAAAATAAGTAAACATTAAATCAGTATAAAGAAAGGTTTATTGTTTGCCATGCTTTATTGCCAATGCTTGATCACTACACCAAGGTACCACTTACAAGTTATTATTTATGTCTAAAGACTAAATATTAATGTCGTGCTAGGTATCTTGTGATGGCGCCCTACTATTATTTGTATATAATTAATTTGGCATATTATAGTGTTATTACATGAGTAATTAGATTTTGTTTGTTTTATTCTCTATTCAGTTTATGGTTCTGCTACAAATATCTCTGTTAGTGTTAATTCAATTCCTATGCTTAATGGCATCAATTTTAAGTCATGGAAGGAGAATGTTTTGATTGTTTTCGGAGTCATGGACTTGGGTCTTGCTTTACAAATCGATCAACCTGATCCACTTACTGATGAGAGTACCTCTAATCAAAAGAGGGAGATCAAAAGAGGGAGAAGGAAAATTGGGAAAGGTCAAATCGTATAAGCTTGATGATCATGAAATATGTCATTCCATAAGCTTTTAGGGGCACTATGTCTAATCAGATTACTACGGCTAAGGGTTTTCTTGAGAATCTTGAGAAAAGGTTTGCCAAAAATGAAGAGGCTTAAACAAGTACCCTTTTGGCAAAGCTTATCTCAATGAGGTATGTAGGAAAAGGAAACATAAGCGAGTAAATTATGGAAATGTCTCACATTGCTTCAAAATTGAAAGCACTTAAGTTGGAATTATCTGAAGACATTAGTGCATCTGGTTTTGATATCTTTACTAGCACAATACAGTTAATTCAAGGTGAGCTATAACTGTCAAAAGGAGACATAGTCTCTTAATGAGCTTATCTCACATTGTGTCCAAGAAAAAGAAAGGTTGAAACATAATAAGGCAGAAAGTGCTTATTTAGCCATAACATCTAAGGATAAAAGGAACAAAAAAAAGAAACTTATGGAAGCTGTGGTTCCAGCAACACAAAAGAAACAACAAAAGGATGAAAATCCAAAAGGCTATTTCTTCTGTAATACTGACGGTCATGTAAAGAAGCAGTGTGCCAATTATCACGCATGACGTGCAAAGAAAAATATGCTTCTTATTTTGGTTTGTTCCGAGGTTAATTTGACTTCGGTACCTAGACACACATGGTGGTTAGATTCTGGTGCAATAACTCACATCAGTCTATCTATGCAGGGTTGCCAGAGTTGCTAAAAACTAAGAGATGGTGAAAGATACATCTATGTAGGTGACGGCAAGTCGGTAGAAGACGAAGTAATAGGGACTTTTAAATTATTATTAGGAACTGGATTTTATTTAGATTGAGTTGTGACTTTCATTGTACCGTCTTTTAGACAACATTTGATTTCTATTTCTGCTTTGGACAAATTTGGTTATTGTTGTTCTTTTGGAAATGGAATATTTAGTCTCAAAATTTAAATTTGGTTGGTACAAGTTCTTTATCAATTTACGATAATCGATATATGCTTGACATTAATGCTTCATTTAATAAAGCTCTGTATGTGGGTACACGAAGTTTAAAGCTCAAATTAATTGGAGAGAATTCTGCCTCGTTGTGGCACAAGAGATTAGGTCACATCTCTGAAAGGAACAGGAGACCTATATATATATATATGAACTTCCATATCGGACTTCCCCATCACAAGGTCGATATGGTTCAAGTTCACATTGAAAGGGACCTATTTTCTACCCGGACTTTGACCCATTAATCCAGATCATTTATTGGGTCACCTTATTACCTTTAATTGGATCAAATTGTATTCCTTAACCGGTAATTTATTTAAAAACAAAATCACAATTAATAACTGTCTATAAATGAGATAATTTATACTGATAAATCAATTTTTAGGATATTTTTCTAAAAATTTTAACTATAAAATATTCATAAATTTTTAAAATTTTTAAAATTATTAAAAGGTCTTTATCTTTAATCTTGTATAATATATTACTAAAATTATTTTGAGTTTATTTCAAAACGGTTGAATTGATGCAATGAATTGTTTGATTTATTTATTTACTTGTTTTTTTATTTTTGTATTTATTTTATCTCTTATTTTTAATCTTTATGTTATTCTATATTTATTTGTCGCCGTTGTGTGTGTGTGTATATATATATATATATATAAAATAAAAGAACAAAACTTAGTATTAAGTAAGAATATCAAAATTATCCTGATCCGATCTACTTTTATCTCGGGTTGATCGGGTCACTAGTAGGCCAGCCTTGGCTCGTGTCCCTAGCCGTTAGTTCCAAAACGACACCATTTTAAGAGTTTTTTTATTAAAAAAACAGATGGTGAATTGGGCCGTACCTCGAGCCCGACCAAGCTTATTAACATCTCTAGTAAAAAGGAAATACGTTAAAATTAACAAATATTGATTAAATTAAATTAGCAACTTAATTTTTTATCATTTTTCATAACTTAATTTGTTTTGATAACGTAATTGACTATTTATTGCATAAGTCGTCGTTGCCATCTAGAAACCATTGGAAAAACAAGAACAAGACTCAACAAAGGGGTTAGCTCCACAAAGATGCTTGAAAGTTGGCATCTAGATGAAGCCAGAGCTTGCCAAGGTTGAATATTCCAAAGAATAAATAAAGGCGTTGAAAAATGAAAATGCTTATGAGACAAATTAAATTCGTTTTCTTTTTAATTCTTGCATTGATTTATAAACAATTAAACATAAGATGTTTAAGGTTTAAAAGTTTGAACTGATATTAAATTATTTTAAAAATATTTGAAAATAATTAAAGAAGAATATCATTATTCATCTAAAATTTAAAATTTAATTAAAAAGTAGAATATTAAATAAAAATTAATTAATTAATTAATTTTGATTTATAAAATTGGTTAATTTATAAGAATTGCTAATTAATTAATAAACTGATCAATTTTTTTAAAGGTATTAAACTAAATTAAACAAGTGAAAAATTAAAAATTGAATCGTAAAATTGATTGATTTTAAGTTTTTATTCATAGATCAACCGAATAAGTTTGACTTTGAAAACACCCTTTTGTGTCGGGATGAGATCATCTGCTCCCAATTCTTTGTGCTATCTCGTGCCGGGATGAGATCATCAGCTTCCAATTCTCTGTGTTATCTTGTGCTAACTTCTCCTATCTACGTGTTTTATAATAAATAAATGAGACAATGTAAAATCACGTCAAATCTTCTGTTCTAATTATTCTGTTTCAACCATATCTCATAAGATCTTATTTATACCACATAAATATGTGAATAAATTTAAACAGAACATAATAAGAATATCATAATAAGAATAGAAGATTTGATCCCGATAAAATATGGGAAAAGGGGAAGTCGAAGAGAGGAGGGCACAAAAAGTCCGAAACAAAAGATCCCAAGCCTTTTGTAACATGGCTCGTGCTTATTTTGTTCTTTTTTAACAAATTAGAGATCGTGCAACTTAACCCCAAGGCGTAGGTGAGTTGGTAAGGGGCTCTCCTAGCTTAAGTGAGGTCGTGGATTCGAACCCCCCTCATGTATGTAGCCTTTTAAAACTTGGGGCCAGAGCTTTGCCTCCCGCAAGGGATCTACCCGAGTCGAACGGGGATTAGTCTGGGTGTGGATGACTTAAAGGTGCCTTCCCATAGTTGGTACCCGCCTAGAACACCTCGTGGGGAAAAAAAAAAGAGATCGTGCAACTTATTATTTATTTTTCTTTTGAGACTAAGAAAGCATAATGCATTAAAAATACTGTATCAATCGTCAAGAAGATCATAAGATTCTTTTAAGTTCAGCCCCGTCATCGTCTTTGTTTCATTAAAAAAAAAAAAGGAAGAGATAAAAAGGAAGTACTAATGGTGAAACAATGGTTGGTAGGTCCATTATACCATAGCAAGTATTATATCTTTGTGAAGTACTTGGTGGAGCAGACTTAGGACAACTTTAACACATGTGCCAGTATGAAATTATCTAAATTTGGCAAATAAATTTTATTATATTAATGAAATTCAATTTTGCTTTAAATATGCATAGGTCAATACTAAGGGACTAATCTTTGCTTAAATAAGGTTTGGAGTTCGAACTCCGCTTGTGAATGTAACAGTGTTAAATATTTGGTGATAGTGCTGAACCGTCCCTTGAGTCCCACAAAGTATGAGTAGATCGGATTTTAGAATATTTTCTGATTTTTTTAATTGACATAGACCTAAGATCTTTAGTAAATTATTAAAATGTAAATCATTCAAATAAGGAAGATGATACATTGAAAATGATCGAGACAACTCAGTTGGTAGAGCAGAGGGTTGAAAATCCTTGTATTACCAGTTCAAATATGGTTCCTGACACAGGATTAATTTGTTTAGGAGTATCTATTTTATTCTACAACTTAATTAAATGATATAGATCGCACTATATATATATATACTTATCAATTCAAAATGATGAAGTGGTGATTTGAAAATTAATTAATGAATTTAATTTAAATGAAGATACCTTTAAGTATAATTTCTTAAATAAAAGGCCTAATTTCAAAAATAAAAAAGAAATACAAAAGATAAATTGTTAAATTATTAAATTAACTAAGTAACATATTTAATTTAAATGAGCTTTATATCGTCAAAATAAATCAAATCATTCTTAATCTTAACTCAAATAAATTAAATTTGGTTTAATTTAATAATTTTAAATAAATATAATAAATTTGATTAGTTTAATTTAAATTTAAGTGGTCAATTAAATCATCATGTAAAGATCATTTGAATTTTCGTGATACGTGTATTTTATTGTTATTTTTAACCAAAATTTAAGAAAAAATTTATTTCCAAATTTTTAAACTATAAAAAAGTCAACTATTTTTACTCTAAAGGTTAATTAGCTATTTGGACTTTTTTTAATTGGAAACAAAGAATAGAGATGACAAATGCAGCCCGACCCGACCAGTTACTTTCACAAAACGACGTCAATTTAGAAATTTTTACTCACAAAAATTAATCCCATCCTGTCCTGTCACCGGTCAGGCTATAGGCTGAGCCGCGGGCCTACATGGCCCGAGGTTGGGCTGCCCCTAGTCTGACCCATTAACATTGTCAAAGAACCCATATTTCAAAGATAAGGAAGAGGAGCAAATGACAAGCGGTGTCACAAAATACTCAATTAACATATTGAAATGAGTACAAATTGAATTTTAGAAAATGGTGTTTTCTTCTTGTGAAAACATCCAAGATAAAAATTATAGAGACGTTAATGAGAAATATCCTAAAAGTGTATCAAATACAATACAAAGGGAAAGGACACCAACCTGAAGACACTCCTTTTGGTCATTATCGCTTTGTTGATAGGAATCTGAGTGACCTCTCCACTTTGTCTAATAAGCTTTAGCATTCACATCGCCTCCAGCTCTATAGGTCAGTCATTGGACCCTTTGAAAGTGACCGAAGAATGGCACTATTTGGAAGCATTTTCAAGAAGAGCCCACGTGGTTACTGTACACTTGAAAGAAACGGTCCTACCATAATTGATTAGGCTAAGCTGTAAATCTACGTGGTACTCGAGGAGTAGGGACGACGACGTCTCGACCAGTTCTTATCAGGATTTGACGGTCCGGGATTGTTTTATCGAACAATCTGTTGTTGGGATCTTCTGCATAGCAGACATAGTAGCTACTCACGCATGCATGAGGTAATGCCATGGCAATCCTGGTCTGGAAACATTAGATTGAAAGAACAAGCCAAGTCATTCTCGGTAAAGGGTCAAAGAATGTGCAATGAAAAGGGAATTTGGATTACGGATCGGACTCGAGTTTTAAGAAGATTCGATTTTGAATTTGAAAATTTTGGTTTGAAACTTTGATTTTGTATCAAATTGGAGTCCGGTCCAACCCACCCTAGATCAAGGTAGTGACTGCCTACCATGAGATATCCAATGAAGAAAGTGAGAAGTGAGAGAGTTGCCGTGTAGGGTTGATGTACTTTGGCGGTCCAAGCAGCTACGACGATGACACATATAGAACCGCTACAGACTCCCGTGAGGAAGCAAATTGAGCTGGTTATATCAGAGTCAACGATGGGCACCATGTCATTGTTCTGAAATTGTCGCCATGTGTCCTGTGATGCCTGTACGAATCCTTTTCCAAATGCAGCTATCTACAAGAATCGAGTTTGATCGGTATTTAAATGGGTACAGCTGATCTAATCAGGATTTGAGTTGCAACTCCATAGTTGAGATATACCTGTACAAAGGCCCAACCATTGCCATAGCTGAAGATGGATTCCATGACATGGAGACAACAATGAGCACAAGAGAACATGAACTCGTCCTCTCCTTCTAGCAGATTCAGACCTCGAGCTACGACTCTAAGTGCTTCAATGGAAGGTACGAACACAGATCCCAGACAAGCACTACCAAGATTCAGAGTCAATGCTCTTTGGAAACAATACTGTGTGCTGGATTGCATTCCTCTAAGATAATACAGAGCCATTGCTCTGCTAACAGTCAAATTAACCACATTCCTCTGAACCTCTGCAGTCCAAGCCATGCTCACTCCCAGAGCAATAATGGTAAGTGGTGGGAAGTAAAAATTTAAGGCTCCAATAACAGCTACAATCCATAAGGACATCCATAAGAATCCTGTTGCAAGCATCCAATACGTGGGTCGATTCAGGTCGGGAAATTTGGATACAGGTTCAAGTGATTTGATCAAGATCTTGATGCAAAACCTAATTCTCTGAGTAACCCAGCAAGCGTACAATCCATTCCCAATTGCAAAAGCTATAAAACAAACCCCAACCACATCTGTTGTAGGCCTTTGATAGCAAATTAAGAGGATTCCAACTGAAAGAGATATGGCGAAAGAGCTCCACAGTATGAAATGAACCATGAATCTAGGCCACACTCTGACTGCTTTTTGCCAAACAAAAGCAAGAGTTATGCTTAGCAGAGATGCTGCTTCAACTTGTGGAAGAAAGAACTGTATCACCCTCTTCTCCTTCCTCTTAACAGCATCTGACGCTTCTAATAGCCCTTGAATTCCCTTAAATATAAGAAATGATACTAACCCAACAGCTGCAATCATGTGGATGATGAACAGAAACAGAGATATTTTGTTTGTGTATCTTCTCGAATTCAATGTCGTTACTGATGCCTGAGAAACCACTGTCTGAAACAGCAAGCAAGAACTTTAATGTATCTTTCATGACCTTATGCTCTGATTAATGGCTAAAATACGTTATCCCAAGATTCTCTGAAACATAAAACTCCCAAAGTACATAACTTTAAGACAAAACGCAACAGAAAACTAAGAAGCACACTGAAAAGGAACTTCATTCTGGGTTGGTTACCCTTGCAAGCAAGAACTTACTTGTGGGGTTGGTGTGGAACGAGGAATGGAAGATTGAGCAGGAGATGGAGTAGCAACTGATCTAGTGTGAGATGGAGTAGCAACTGATCTAGTGTGAGGATTCATAACATGAATCCTCAAAGGGTTTGTTGGGTTCAGTGTCCGCAACATTGAAACATGAAAATCTGGGTGATCACCACCATCATCGCCATTCCTCTCCGTCGCCATTCCTCTAACACCAACTTGTCCTTTCTCTATATCTTTTTCTACATCCTCCTTAGTCCCTCTCGCCTCATTTCCTTCATCTTTCGCTCCTCTATCTTCTTCATCCTCCTTCTTTTCCTCACTACCTCTATCGTTCACCTGATAACAAAATCTTGCAACGTTTAGCAACACAAAAGAACAAACGTGACCAAGAAAAGAGCTCCCAAAGAAACAATTAGACAAGAGGAACTAAACGTTGACTCACAGGTTCAGCGGCACCCATGAAGATGGTTATGACGTCAGCTTTCCGACGGCGGTTGCTGTTGTTTCTGTGGGGGTGGTGATGTGTGAAAATGTTTGCTCGTGTGTCCTTTAAATGCTCTGTTCTTTATTTTTGGCGTTAGGTGATGATATTATTGTCAATGGTGGCTACGTCTTTGTCCTTTTTTCTTTATCAAAAATTCAATTTTAGTTTTGATTTTTATTAATTATGCCACAGTTCTGACGAGACAATTATCACCGTAACAGAACTTGCTCATTAAGCACGTCTACCAATCTACTGTTTTGATGATAAAATTTTTATCATATTTTATTAAATTATATATATATATTTATTAAATTTTATCTACATATTTAATTGAACCTTATATAAATATATGAATAAGATTTAATAGAATATAATTAGAATATAATAACTGAAACAGAGAATTTGATGAGCACCAATAATATCAGTACAAAAATACACAACACTAACCTTAGTACGAACTTTAATGCTCTATGGAGCTTAATAATATGTAACTTTACCTATAATTAATACGTAGATTGTTTCCAAATAATTCACATGATTAATTTGACAATTTATGAATCTAAAATAAGATCTAAAATGGAAAAATTGTATCAAAATTGATCATATTTTTGAGTTTAAATTAAATTGATTGTATACAAATTTATCTAAAACGAGGTTTAATATAGGGTAGGGTTCGGATTATTCGAAACTAAAATTTTAAAATTGGACGGAAAGTTGAGTCAATAAAATAAGAAATTTAGCGTTTAAAAGGTTTTACCAATATTAAATCATCAATAAAATTAAAAAATTTAAAATATAATTAAAAAATTATCCTTATTTATTGAAGAATTTAAAGTTTAATTAAAAATAAATTATTAAATAAAATTAATTGATTTATTTAATTTATAAAAACTTATTAATATATAAAAATTTACTGATTAATTAATAAATGGATAACATAAATTATTAAAATAACTCGATTCAAATTATATAATAAAATTTAGAAATAAAATTGAAATAATTTACGATTTCCACCCACCGACACGGGCAAGATTAAAAGGAGACTTTTTACCTTCTTGGTCACGATAGACGGCTGAGATATGTGATGACGGCGGAGCAGTAAGAAGATCAACATTGACTTGACACGGGCAAATTGACTTTTAGTTAACAGTATAACGGTACTTTGCATGCTTACTTGTATTTCCCTTTCCTCTTATACATAATATATATGTGCGTAATTTTCAACAGCTTTTGCTTTTCAGGAGTTAATAATGGAGGCGCGGTGATAAACTATATTAGTTTTGAAGATTATAAGGACAACGAACATAAGATTAATTATCATTACACGCATGCTAACTTAAAAGGGTTTTGTTGATGGTAAATTATACATAGGAAATTTGAAGTACCATAAAATATAGGTTTGGTAATGAGCCCAATCGGGTCTAATCTAATTTGAAACCTAATCGAACTTAAGAATTTAGGGTCGAATTTAACCGATCAAACTTATGGTTCATCAAATTTATTTTTTTCAATTTTAAAAATCAAAATAACATTATTTTGAATGAAAATTTCAAGGGGCGTTTGGTTTGAACGGTTGGGAACGAAGGAATTGAATAATTGTAAAAAACAGTATTTATTTTGAGATTTTTAATTCCAGAGGAATGAATTTATCCTATTAAATTTGAGAATCTACTAAACCCACCAAGGGGGTGGGTATTGAGTTTTCATATCAATCTAAGTTTTTATCACGTTTATTTTTTACTCTTTTATCCTCAACATTTGCCCTACCATCCTCTTTTCCTTATCGCCTCTCAATTTCCTACGATCTCTCATCCTGCCTTATCGTATCTCATTAATGAAGGAATTTTTTCTCCTATACTTTCAGGTATATTTTTTGAAATCTCTCGTTAATACAGAAAATCAAGTTATAAATCAAAGATTATTTTTTAATTTTTCATACCCATCTCCATCCTCTTTTACTATTATATCTATATTCATAATAAATCTTGTGCTCAAACCAAACACCTAGTCAAATTTTTGACTAAAATAGGTCGAATAGTTTGAACTGGACTCGAAATTGACCTAGACCTTAAAAAAGAGGAGCTCAACTTGAAGTTTGATCACCTAAGGTCAGATCCATTTACTTTGAATTAGATCAAACTTAGACATTTTATTGCCCTAATAATAAATTCTAAATAAACTCTAAAATTTTTTTATTGAATTTTATTTAATAAAATAATATTATTTTGGATTAAGATGAGTCCTAAATTTTGAAATTAATTTAGGTTTAAAATATAAAAATATTTTTTAAAATTCAAATCCAACAAAATATATAAATAAATTATGTAGATGAATTCAAAATAAAAAATTTCTATTTAATAATAACAACATCAAGAAATTTCGTTGACATGCAGTTGACATGCTGTGTTTGGAAAAATTCAATAATATTGAATTTTACCCTTAAGCGTATAAATAATAATAATAAAAATAAATTACTAAATAAAGCTATGTAAGAAAAAAAAAGGCTAAATCCTTAAGCAATAAGTATTATTAATTAACTATTTGGAAAGTAAGAACGTCAAGAGGTTAGGCGATGACCCAGCCAGATTATGGACTACCTAACTTATAATTTGATGAGTTACAGATACTCGTCAACTTAGCCTATCTTATATTTTTTTTAAAATGTTAAAATTGAAATTGATTTTGAAATAATTATCGAGAAATAGGCCAGGCTGAATCGGGTCATGACTCAATCAGACCAACCACTTTTAACCCGTGATTTAGTAAACACATGTATTTTCCAACAAAATTGATCTATTTAAACTGTAATCATGAACAAGTTTATAAATATGTACCCAAAAGATAAGTGAGTATAGGAAACCGTTTTTTTTTGTCTACGAAGTATTTTAGGTAGGTCTCAACTATAGAAAGACACCTTTAAATCATTCACACTTAGACTAATCTATTGTTCGAACCGAGTAGGTCCCTTATGAGAGACAAAGCTCTAATCATAAATTTTAAACAACTGCATACATAAAAAAGGTTCGAACGTGCAATCTAACTTAAACGAACATAATCTCTTACCAACAAATCTACAACTTAAAATTTAGAAAACCATTTTTCAAGATATATCTAATATTATATAATATTTCCCCTTTTTCATTTTAACTTAGATTAAATTGAAACAAACATCGGACGGGCTAAAATTGGGTGGGGGACAAAATTGACCACTCGTAATAATCAATAATTTTGATTTTAATTTTGAAGTGACGTCGTAAGTGTGAAAAAGTGACGTGGCAGATAATGGAGCGAACATTACATCGGAAGTAGAGACAAGTGACGTGGCAGATAATGGAGTGAACATTCCTCTACTCCACTAAAGTCACCGTAGTGATATATACAAAGGATACTTTGGGTTTGGGTGGTGGGCCTCTAGGACTGTGACTCATGAGCTTTCTATGTCACGATGTCTAGGATCCACCTCATAAGTCATAACTGTATTTAACATTTAAAAAAAAGGAAAATAAGAGAAAGTTTCAAATACCTTTAAATTAAGTTTTATTAAATTGAATTATTTATTAAACTAATTTTTAATCCAAATTAAACTCAAATTTTAATTCATATATATATAATTAATATTAATTATACTGATTAAATTATTCATTATACTAAACTTTAAACCTTTTTATCCAAATTCAATCGATTTTATCAATTTAACTGTAAAAATCTTGAATCTTTCAATTTTTCTATTGTTGTTAAAAATTAATGAATTTATTAATTGATAAATCAATTTTCATAAATTAATAAACTCTTATCAATTAAAATTAATTTAAAAAATTTTTAATTAAACTTCAAATTCATCGATGTATAAAAAATTTATTTTCAATTATATTTAAAATTTATGAATTTTATTTAATATTTATCTTATTTCAAATTTTAAATTTCATATACAGATTCAATTTTTTTTTGGAACTTGACATGAACTCAAGCTCAATATTTCAGGCCTAATCAGACGTTTTTGACTACTTTCCACTCTGATGTTCCCAATTTTAACACATTTATCACTTAACTATGCATCTACAAGAATCCTTACTCATAAAAAGGATAAATTGGAATTTAGATCAGCGAGCGAAATTTAAGTATACAGCTGGTTTGGTTGCTACAAATCATTTTGGTAAGCTGGTGTGTACTTCAGCCTGATACATACAGACAATAACGTCGGTATAAAGAACATCGCTTCCTCAGTTCTTGGAGGCTTGGTAAGTATCGTTTGAACAAAATAGTTGAATATTGAATGAACTTCGTCAAAACACTAGAGTATGTCAAGGATGAACATAAAAGCAAACTCTTATATTTTCCCCGGTTCCGCTGCTGCCGCGTGCTTTACGCAATCGATCAGATCAGATGAATATTTCTTCAACATAACATAGGTCATTGAAAGAATCTCTGAGATCCACCCAAGCACAAAAGCCAGGATCTTTCTAAAATTGGATAACTCAATGTAAACACTTTTATCGTACAGATCAGAACTAGCTCAAGTCTCTTTGTTTCTCGCTATTTCTTTGCATCACCAGCAGGTTCTGAAGGTGGTTTAACAATACTCAGTTGACCTCCATCCTTGTTCGCCACCGTTGCTGCTTTAATCTCGTTGCACTGGTTTATGAACTTCGTAAGCTCCTAACATGGAATGAAAAAACGTGAGGGTATTAAGTTGAAGATGGTTTAGAATGATGCAGATGATTTAATACAATCCAGTGCAGGTCGAACAGATGGATGAATAAGCCGAATAGCTTGCTGACCAACATAAACTAAGTCATCTAAGATGCTACCCAAGTTTCCCAATTATAAGAACTTTAAGGTCCAAATCTACATTAAGTGACCAGGGTGATTAGGTACTTTGATCTTCTTGCATTCTCAAAAACGGAGCATTTATAATGTCAGCTTGTACTCAGTGCCCATCAGAAGGGCGCAAGAAATCAGTATTTGACATGTAAGTTGAAGAATATTTTATGTTCTCAAAAGACTAACGACACCAGTACATGATATCAATATATATTAATAAAAAAACAGCGAGAAATTTCCCCAGATCTGCACTAAAATATCAGATCAAGCTTAACCAAGCAATTAATCTAATCTTATGCCGAACAGAACAACTTATAGCGTCAGCTCATACACATCGCTAGTGTTACAAACAGTGCTGGTAATCAGTAATTGACGCAATATATTCTCACAAGAAAAATGACACCGGTTCATGATATTCGTGATATATATTAAGGAAAAAAAAAGAGAGGTATAGATTTATCCAATCTGCATTAAAATTATCAGATTAAGCTTAACCAAGCAGTTAATCTAATCTTATGCCGAACGGAACAACTTATAGCGTCAGCTCATACACATTGCCGTATTACAAAACAGCGCTGGTAATCAGTAATTGACGCAAATCTTGAAGACTGGTATATATTCTCACAAGAAAAATGACACTGGTTCATGACATTCCTGATATACATTAAGAAAAAAAAGAGGTATAGATTTATCCAGTCTGCATTAAAATTATCAGATTAAGCTTAACCAAGCAGTTAATCTAATCTTATGCTGAACGGAAAAACTTATAGCGTCAGCTCATACACATTGCCGTATTACAAAACAGCGCTGGTAATCAGTATTTGACGCAAATCTTGAAGACTGGTATATATTCTCACAAGAAAAATGACATTGGTTCATGATATTCCTGATATATATTAAGAGAAAAAAAAGATGTATAGATTTATCCAATCTGCATTAAAATTATCAGCTTAAGCTTAACCAAGCAATTAATCTAATCTTATGCAGAACAGAACAACTTATAGCATTAGCTCATACACATCGTTCGTATTACAAAACAGCGTCGGTAATCAGTAATTGATGCCAATATTCAGCCAATGTTTCTCTAAATTTCAAGTTAATCACATAAAATTCAGCAAATAACAAGTTTCTTGGACACATATGAGCAGATTCACAAAAGGCAGAGTAAGAACAATCACCAACTAAATAGATTAGAAAAGGGCTCTTGTTCAATTGCAGCAACTTACCCTATCAGCATCCATATCCTTGGTGAACTTGAATGGTTTAACAGCCCTCTTTCCTGCAAATCACATTCGCCAAAAAAGATTACATCAACACTGATCTAATTCAAAGGACATTCTGAGAATCAACATTACTTAGAGACCATATCGAAACAATACCTTTGCGAACGTGGGCAGTTTTCCCATGACGATTTGGTGGTATTGCCTTCTTCTTCTGTTGGCCTTTGAATAAGCTTCCTTTCTGGGTCATCTCTCAATTCACTTCAGCAACTAAACTCGCCTGAAGTTTGACCCTAGCTCGCTATACTATTCTGTTACGGCTTGTTAGCTTCTTTCGTGCAGTATTTATATGTTGTCTACTTCAATCTTAGGGTTTTCGAAAGCTGCATTTAGTGTCGGCTGAGATTTAATTTGGACTCCATTTCTTTTTCCTAAATCACGAGCCCAAATCTCGGCCCGACCCAAACAATAACTAGATTGTAATTTCTAAATTCACACAAACTAAATAATTGTCAAGTTTAAGCACTTCTATTTATTTTATTTTATTTTAAATTATTTATTTATTTATTTATATTTAAATAATTATTTATTTATTTATTTATATTTAAATAATTATTTATTTTTGTAATTATCCTTTTTTCATCCTGTTTAAAAATACTTTTTTGGGGAATATATCATAATTATTTTCTCTATTAATTAAAAAATTTGCATATTTTTAGACTTCTTCCAACCTGAACAAAAATTGTATTGGAATATTATGTTAGACTTGAAGAGCCCACTTTTACGGGAAATTTACATCATAGACCTAGTGATGAAACATATTTGTGGATTTTGACACCACCCTTTAACCCAAAACCTTAAGTCATTAGATTTATGGATCTTTTTCACTTATATTTCCTTTACTAATTCCATCTCTTTCAGATTCCTACTTACACTTGACATCCCAACAATCTCCCCCTCAAGTGTGAATTTCCACATTAAACTTGGACTTCTCCTTGAGCGAAAGTCTTTTTTTCTTAACAGCTGAAGAATATGGCATCAGCAAGAGCCCTTTTTACTCCATTGGTTCGGGCCACCAGGAGTCTTCGTGCTCTTCTTGTGGGGAGGCAATCATGGAATCCAACTACCGTCTTCATACTCGTTCATTATTGAACCATCGGCTCTGATATCACTTGTTGGATCTGGGTAACCCACTTTTATAAGAGATCTACATCATAGGCTTAATGATGAAACATACTTGTGAACTTTGGCACCACACTTCAACCGAAAATCTTAAGGCATTAGGTTTATAGGTCATTTCAACTTATATATCATTCACTAATTCTATCTCCTTTCAATGTAAGATTCCTACTCACACTTAACATCCCAATACGTTATTGTTATTGTTTATGTTAACGTTCATAAAATCGAAACTCTCATATTGAATTTAAGAATTTATCATTGTTTAACTAAATTAATTTTTTATTTAATTTTATGTTAATAATTTATTGATTTTCTGATTTTTGAACAAAATCAATAATCCTTTTATGTGATTGTTTAATTTATCTCAATCGAGTTACTCTTATTTCTATAGCATAATGTTGACATATAAATAATAAAAATAAAGAAAATCGTTTTGCCTTTACAAATATGATTTTAGCATTTAAAAAAACATTCCAAGTGATGAATAATTATATCGCTTGGTGTCTGGAAGTTGTGAGCCATCGAGGAAGTGCTTGATCAACGAAAGTGCTCTCAGAGGTTGATAGCTCGGCACTTGGTGTCCTGCGCCTCTCACTGTAGCGAATGTTATATCGCCTTTGTACACCTCTGTAAACCCTCCAACCTAATCAAGAACAAAACATCATCCATTCATGTCAAACTAAACTCATATTTAAGAATGTCGTTTGGTTTGGATCTAGATCCGACCTGAAATTAATAAGTCGGATTCCAATTGACCGGTTTGGTTTAGATCATATTGCTTAGTTCCGGTTGAACTAGAGATCCAACGGTTATAAAAAAAATCTTAATTTTCTATTTCTTAAGTAAAAAAATAAAAAAATAAAGTCGGCCAGAGCAATGACTCCGCTCGGCAGCCTTTTTAGGCTTCGACTTTTAACTATGCGCTTTTACACGTGAAATCTTCTGTTCTAGTTATTATGTTATAACTTCTAACACTGTTTAATTAAATTTCATCCATACATTTATATGAGATTCACGTAAATATATAAATGAGATTTAATAAAATACGATAGGCACACCATGACTGAAACAAAAGATCTGATCCCGCACTTTTATGCTTAAGAACTGCTTTGGACATAACACATAAGATGGCTAAAACCGACAAGTCTCTTACCTCTCCGCCGATGTACCATGGGTGCCATTTAGTTTTGACCGGAAGTTTCATCACCTTAAGAGAATACTCAGTCGATGTAACCGGTACCCTTCCATCGATATCTCCACTTCATGCCATAAAATGCAAATATTAGACTCAAAGTACACTAAATGTAGTGTTAGTTTAACTAAATTCTAATTTATTTTTAACAAGGAAATTAAATAATCGTTATATCTAAATATATTAAGTAGAAATTTCAAGTATTAATAATAATTTGTATGCTAAATATTTTTTAAAAATAATGTAAAAGAGTGATTAACACAAAATCAAAACAAAACAAACTTGATTATACTTAAAATTAAACATATTCGCTCAAAATCAATATTTTAAAATCTATATTAAAAATTTAATTGATAAAATAAAAGTTTAAAGTTTAAAAGTTCATAAAATTAGCTAAAAATATAATAAAATTAAAGAATTTATAATATAATTAAAAGAGATCAAAGCTTATTTTTACAATGACTGTTAAATGAAAATTAATTGATTTATTTTAGTTTATATCAACTATTAATTAATACAAATTAACAGATTATAACAATAAATATTATTAAAGTAAATTGAACTAAAAAGTTGAAAACTGAACTGTAAAGTATGACGGTTCAAAATTTTTATTGTTAAACTGACATAACCAATTAAACAAAATCAAATTTTTATAAATAAAAAATTTATTTTAACCAATCTCATTTATATTGGTGATGATTACTATAAATCTTACCTGAATATCCATACACGAAGTCCATTGGCCAAGAACTCTTGCAGTAAAGGAATAATCGTCTCAGGGCTATCTAACCAATTCACAATAACATCGCTACAAGGTTGCCAATCATGTGTGAGCTTAGTGACGTTGGCGTTCATGGCTTCCTGAACATCTGGTCGATTCAGGTAAGCAATCACGTAGTAGTCACTGCATGGATCGAAACTTGTCAACTGCAACACAAAAAGAGGAAGAAAACGTTAAGTTTAACTCAAAACAGTTTCAGATTTCAAGACCTTCGAAGTTGAAACAACTTACAGAACCCTTCTTGGGCTGGGAAGTGGTAGAAGGATGAGTACACAGTGAAGCGTAGATGTTGTAAATATTGACATAGAAAGTGTCTCTGTAGGTTTGGTTAAGAGCAACTACACATTCAACAGGCTGAACAGTGGCACTAGACGAGAAGTTGCAGTGTGTTTTGATGCTGTGTAGGGTTTCTTCAGAAATTAGAGCGTGGGTTCGGGAGTAGTCGTACATGCCTATAGTATCTGTTTCATCGTTGATCACCGCGTTTCCAATCTGCAGAATTGTGTTTGAAGAAGACCCAATCAGGAAGTTTAATAAATTTGCAATTATGAAACTGTAGCAGAGAAGATGACGTACTAGTATTCCTTTGAGGTTGATAATGGTTTTGTTGGCCCTCTTGTTATGGTAAAGAATGGTATGAGCAAGTTGGGGTACATAATGGCCTGCATAGCTTTCCCCGGCAACATAGAACTCCCTGCCTTTGTACTCAGGAAACCGCTCCAGCCAATTCTTGAGGAAGACATAGTTGTCTTCAGCTGTTCTCCTGTCTCCATTAGTGTCATAATCCGACGTCGTGTTCGAGTAGGAAAACCCTACCCCAGCAGGTGACTCCAAAAACAACACATTCGCAGCTAAAACAAATAACACATCACATCAAGTCAGAAAAATATATTAGAATAAAAATTTCAATATATATATATATATAATATTAATAATTTAAATTTTAAAATATATTAATAATATAATAGGAATAATAAACAAATACAATATATAAATATATATAGAATACAATAATATATGTAAAAAATGGATATATAATCTATTCAATCGCTATTAAGTCGATTGAATTCCCAAATTCTCAAGAATTTTTATTAATTTGTATACAAAAATAATTTTCGCTCTTTCTACTTTCCACAAGTGTTAATTGGATTCTCGGCTTCATTATCTAATCTAATTTAAGACCCAGTCAGTAACCACTATATTAGTCGTGGAAGTGACTCTTATATCAAATTTGACCAATCCCTCCTTTCACTACTATCTATTTTTCTTCTATTTGCTTTGAATGCTTGATGAAACCGTTTTAAAATTGATTAAAGATTGAATAAAATTGAAAATTTTGATAAATAACTTAAAAAGATTTTTTTTGCTTATGGAAAAACTTAAAGTTTAAATAAAAAAGAGTATTAAATAAAAATTAACTGAATTATTTTGGTTTACCAAAACTTATTGTTTTATAAAATGATCGATTTTTAACAACAAAAATTATTAAGCTAAATCAAACCAGGAAATTAAAAACTGAACAGAAAAATTGGTAGATTCAAGGTTTTCTTTATTAAGATATTGTTTTACATTTTATTAAATTTTATAGTGTTAAAATTATTAAACTATATTATAAATAAATTAAAAAATCGAAATAATTTTATCTATGATTAAATATAAAATATTAAATTATGAAGAAATTAACCCTAAATCTTAATTAATCATGAATTCTATGAAGCAGTGAAATTAAAAGAAGGATGCCATGCGAACCATAATTCCAGGAAAATCGATTTTTGTAGAGCGTTTTGCCATCGCTATGTACTCGAAATGGTCCAAGTTCTTGCATAGCTCCATAAGCCAGGGATGAACAACCAGGGCCTGTTCAAAGAACATTACAAAATACCTGAGTAAATAATAAATTATTATTATTATTATTATATTTTAAAAATTAATTAAATAACAATTCTAGTTAATTATAAATGATTAATTAACACCTTTAAGACAAACTCAACAGGTCTAGCATTCTAATCTTCTTGGAACTGGAGCTCTACGGTTCAACACTCGACAGGGCACTTCAGTCTATGTTCTTTAGGACACCTAAATGTTTCTTAATACTTGCAAACTTGATACACAAGTTGTAACACGTTTCTTGATAATTAGATATGATATTTATAATATTTGGTTTGATTATTTAATTATTTTATTTTACGCTCTCGTCTCAAAGGTCAAAGCTATGATTTTACGACAAGAACGCCGAGAAATCCTGAACTGCAGATAAATTTGGGATTGGTCCCAATTTTAAATCTAAACACCGCTACATGGCATGTGCTGTTTCTAGTTTCCATGTACTTTGAGGAATAACAAACGACAAACAATAACTATTTTATTTTTAAAATGGAGTAATTCGCAGCTATTATCTTTTTTATGTATACGGGATAAATATCTGAATTAATTCAATAATTTACAAATTAAATCAATAGAATACTTCACACTAGATTAGTTTTATATGATAAACTCGATCAAAAAATTGTATACAAACATTAACATGCAAACTAGCTATTAACATTTTACGATAAATTATGATATCCCTGGTGTTTTTAAAATCGAAGCGGAGATTAAAACCGAACCAAACTGTAGGTTAAATATGTAAAATAAGAATTTTAAAGTTTAAATGACTAAACCGTCATAAAATTAGTTAAAAATTAAATAAATTGAAATTTTAAAATAAGATTAAAGAAAACCATCTTAATTTAAAGTTTAATTAAAAATAGAAACTGTTAAATAAAAATTAAATTGTTTATTTTAGCTTATAAAATTAATTTGTTTACAAAAATCTACCAGCTGATTATAAATTGATTATTTTTTAACAATAATAATTATTAAAACAAATCAAATTGAAAAATTAAAAATCGAACTTAAAAATTAGCTGATTCAAAATTTTTACAATTAAACCATTTAAATAGGTTCAGCTTTTTAATCATTGGGATAAATAATAGGGTGTTATTGTTCTTGTATAAGTTGTCACATGGTTCTCTTTTTTTTTTCATTTATTGCTATTTTACACCTTTTTTACCAATTACAAAAATAAAATCTCTTTAAATTTTATATTTTAACTTATTAGTTAAATTCAAGTATTTAACTTATTAGAGGGTGAGCT
>JAOSBN010000004.1:475677-506346 GCA_027563595.1 Erythroxylum suave
AAAAATAAAATCTCTTTAAATTTTATATTTTAACTTATTAGTTAAATTCAAGTATTTAACTTATTAGAGGGTGAGCTTTGGAATTTAATTGAATTGAGTTCAATATTAACAAATTTTGGATAAATCTAATTTTGATATTATAGTTTGCTATATTTCCATCTTTCAATCAATTTGGACTTGACCCTGACCATATGTCAGTCAACTAAATAATGATGGTAATTTTTAGCTCGTGACTTAAATTTAGTTGTTTTTAATAAACCGACATATGAAACAGGGTCAGATTTAAATTGACTCGAGACTTAATTATTCTAAATCAAACAAAATTATTTTATTTAGAAGGATTAAGTCAGTAAGCCTAAATATAAGCAAATTAAGCCTAAATTCAATTAAAAAAATTATACGTTGTTTTATTCAGAGCCAACCAAGAAACTCACTAGAGACTGAGAGCAAAGCATTAAGAAACATCAAGAGCAACAATTCTCAGTGTCGGAAAAATATCAGAAGAGAACATACCTCCATTGAGCCAAAGAAGAAGAGGCAAAGATTCCTTGGACTGTTGAGCCTCAACAAAATAATAGTACATTGCTCGGCCGGCAGATTTGTCCACCGTGACATAACCACCGTACTGCGAGAACCCTACTTCCGGTTGTCCCGGCAACTTCACAATTCTATCTCTCTCTTTCAGTCCTTCTTGTGGATGCAACTTGGACTCATCAAAGTGTTCGGATGTCTGAAAATGGCTAGTGTCCACCCCTGAAATTGTCTTCAGCGTTGAGTGGTAAAGATGGTTCAACGCTTCACCTTTCTTCTTTCCTTCCGTTTGAACCACAAAACATGAGATCAGAATGAGTGAGGAAAGAACAACAAAGCTTCTGTGTATTGCTCTCATGGTGTTCCTGGTCTTCACTCACCTAGAGATTCACGGTGGGTAGGGTTTTTATACAGGAAATACATTTCATTGTAAGGTCTATAGTACCCTTAAATCACGACAGCCATGAACTGGACTTGAAGAAATGGAAGACAAGTTTGTTTATGTATTGTGATCTGGATCCAGAAATGTTGCTTATTAATTTGATGTCAAGAAGATGAATATTTCACCATAGTCAAAGTTCACGGCCAAGAATTATTATTATTTTAAAATTCTGAACGATATGATATGATACCATAATATGTATTATATAAGAGAAATGGATTTATTATGGAACAATAATTAGAAAATTCGAATTATTCTTTGTCTCGGTCATGTTATGCCATGTGAGGGCTAAAGTATGGAATGATTGGTCAATTAATGGAACCTTCGTATGTTTCTAGCAATAATAAAAAACCGATTGATTCGGCTAGTTCAATCATAAAAATTTTGAATTATTTAATTTTTTGGTTCAGTTTTTATTTTTATTTTGAATTTTTAATTTTTGGGTTCGATTTATTTTAATATTTTTATTGTTAAAAATTGATCAAAATATAAATATATTAAGTAAATCATTATTAGTACAATTTCTGTCTTCAATTTAAAAATTAAAAGCCTATAAAAAGATTATAGAATTTAGGAAACATAAATTTATTGTTTCAAAATTACAAATTGTAATTTACACTATAAATACAAACTGTTAGGCGACGACAATAATAACAACACCTGGTGAGGCTTTCGCCTAAATGCAAGATTTGTAGAAGTTTAATAGTAAACAACCTTATCTTTACGTAGTAAAGAGGTAGACTCGCATACATTGCAAATTATAATTACAAACTATTAATCCATAATTTTAATTACATGTTTAAGTAGCAGGCGGAGTCGTTCCTAATGTTTTATATGCTCTGGGGAAAGTAAAAAAGGGACATCTATTTTGTCTCCTTTTATTTTTTATGAGTATCAAGGATAAACCCTCATCAAGAATAAATTAAACTGAGACAAAATATGGGCAAGTCAAGAATAAGCCCTTGCCCTTGCCTAGGTTTGAGTTTGTTAGCAGTCCTCCTAATTCTAGTTGTAGTCTAAATTTTAACTTATGTTTAGTTAGACATAAAATTTTTAAAAGAATAGAACGGAACGGAACGGAATGTCTTGTAATATAATGAAATGTAAATGGATATAATATTAGAAAATTGTTGTTTGAGAAGGATGGAAGGATTCATAAGGTAATACAGTGAAATATTATTTGGAAGAAATATTTATAATGTAATATAGTGTAAAGTTATTTATCATTTTACATTTCATCTTAAATATCCAAAATCGGACGTTTTTCATTTTTACTATTTATGATGGAACGAGATGTAATATGAAACCTTGCTCTTTCATCTCATTCCATTATAAATCTTCCTCCCAAATGATGGAATAATATTATATTTCTTTTAATTCCATTAATAAACTTCAATCAAACATAACATAATGTATGAATAAATTATTGTCACTTTTGCTTACATATATATCTCCAATCATGCACGAAGAATCTTGGTTTTTTTTCTTTTTTTTGGATTATTGTTTGTTTTGAGCTCCCAACAGAGAATCATAGACCCAGAAGTGCTCGTATATCCTACACAACAGTACATGGAATAGACGTTTAAAAATGAAAAGCCGATGACCATATTAAAAGGAAGATGATGAATAAGAGCAGCATAACAATCAAAATTCTGGTAGTTAGGTGGTTCTCTGGCTCTGGACCCAATTAAAAAAGAGGATACATAGTATTATGGACGCTACATTACCAAGTCGGTCATGTACTATTGCTTGGCTTCATAGCCAAAATCTGCATTTTAGCTTTTATAAATAATCTTGTCACGGGTTTATCTTTCCTATTTTCAAGTCATATTAAGACCAAAAAGTATTATTAAAAAAACGAACCAATTCGAGTGGTTCATGTAATACATAGTATAAACCTTATTACGTACCCTGACTGTTAATTAAACAATTTGAGCAGTTTCATAAATATCTGATTTCGGTTCCATCTCTGATTCCAATGCAATTTTTGAGTTTTAAACTATCTTGAATCTTCCGAGACTTTTATGAAAAGTGTTTTCTGACACGTGGTTTAGGTCTTTTCGCAATTTTCTCAATACATAAACTTTTTTAAAGAGTTAGAGAAACTGTATGCTTACAATTGATATGAGCAACTGCAGGAGACCTTAATTTATATATATAGCTTTTATATCGGATTTTCCCATCATAAGTCTAACATGGATTAGGTCCACGCTAAAATTAAGAGATCTATTTTTCATCCGAATTTTGATTCATTGATTTAGATCATTTATTGGGCCACTTTATTACCTTTGTCTGGATTAAATTACGTAACTTAACCGATAATTAATTGAAAAGCCAAAATTACAATTGATAATTTGTCCACTTTATAGGAAAATGACAAAAATGTCTATAGGGACAAAAATGTCTAACAGATTAAACATAAAAATTTTGAACTAACTAATTTTTTTCAGTTTTTTATTTCCTAATTTGATTTATTCTAATAATTTTTGTTGTTAAAAATTGATTAGTTTATTAATTAATCAGTATATTTTCGCAAACTAATTGATTTTTATATTTAACAATATTTTTTAATTAAACTTTAAATGAAAGATATTCTCTTTCAATTTTATTTAAATGTTTTTAATTTAATTTAATTTTTAAATAGTTATATCATGCTCTAATATTAAACATTTTAAATTTCAAACGTCATATCTTATCGGTTTAACCTTTGATCTATTTTTAAAAACATTGACAAAAACGATACTGTTTTTTTTTGGGTAATTGACAAAAACAATACTGTTATACAAATGTTATTTGATAAACAAGAATTGCAAATCCCGGCAGATAAGTAAGTTTTTTGTTTTTATTGCTTATTTTAGATGTTATTTCCCTTAGTTCATCATGTGTATACAAGAGAAAGCCACAAATGTTACGATATTTTCTAAACATATTTATTATAGAATAACAAATTAAACAGTGTATGAGTTTTTAAGATTTATTTTAATTAGTGTTAAAATTTTAAATTTTATAACTAATTTTTAAAAATTGTACAAATTAAGTAAAAATGTTATTTTTGCCTATATGACATGTTTATCGCCTCCTAGAAGTTGGTCAAGTTAGTGGAGTGGGAGGTCACGAGATCAAAAGGTCATGTGTTCGAATTCTCTACCTACACTCTCTCGATCGAGCCTGACGTACAAAGCTTGTTTAGTATGGAGTATCTAGTTGACGTGATTTGCAGGCTATTGCATCTATCCAAAGATTTACTCAGTGGACATCCAAAGAATAATAACTGCGAGTTCTTTTGTTACAAAAAAGGACGTATTTATTGAACGTGAATGTCTACTTACTACATTAATAAAAATAACACTTTAACTTAATTTATATGAAAATTTAAAAGTTCAGTTACTAAATTTAAAATTTGATATTAAATTAAAAAAGTTAAAAAATTATACACTTTTGAATATATTATCTCATTTATAATATATTTTAGAGAAAATGATAGAATGAGAATTATATTTTAAATGTCTACAATTTGTACTATGATTATATAAAGAAAGTTGAAATTTCAAGAACTCAAATAAATATTTTTTGATTAATCTGAACTTTTATCTTTTCCAATCCAGTTTTTAAATCTAAATGTTGGATCAAAAAATTGAACAAACAAAAAAATTTAATATGAATCTCGTTAATACGTAGAGTCTAATAGTACACAACTTTATCCTTAATTAACAGAGAGGTTGTTTCCTAAAAATTTACAGTTTTGTAAATCAAACTAATTCAATTGAGTTTACCAGTAAATATCACGAACATATAGGTTATATGATTTATTTAAATATTTTATAATTAAAAACTAGATATATCCATATTTTACCCCTTTAAATTATTTAAAAATTTAATTTATAAATTATTTTACCCATTTAATAATTTATTTGTGCCCGCTAGCATCTTCCGTTAAAAGAAATGACATGTTAAAGGCATGAATGGAGAGAAATAATTGTTTCACTTATTTATTCCATTATTTGAAAACTTCTAAACAGGACGACTATGTTTCGTTAGACATAAATTTTTTAATGAAATTAAATAATTTATAATAGAATGAAATGTAAATAAATGTAATATTAGAAATTTGTTATTTTAGAGGGATGCAATAGTTCATAATATAATATAATCAATTATGGTTTTGATGAAAGATTTATAATGTAATATAGTGTAAAGTTGTTTATCATTTTACATTATATCCTAAACTCCTAAGTCAGAGGTTTTTTATTTTTATTGTTTAGGATAAAATGAGATATAATATGAAACCTTCAAATTTCATCTTATTCCATATCATTCCATTATAAACTCTCTTCTCAAAAGATGAAATTGTTGGAATAGTCATATGTGAGTAGGTATCCCACGTCGGATAAGAACGAGAATGGTAGAGTGTATACATATAAAGAAGGCCCATTAACCTAACAACTTAAGCTTTTGGGTTATAAATGATGTCTATTTTTGTATATATGCACTCGCGCACATAGGCTCAAGCGTGAGCCTACAAACCTCGACGATGATCTCCCCAACAAGTGGTATCAGAGCAGATGATTTAGCTGGACAAGTGATGACGACGTTGTTGGGCTCCTAGAGATGATGATCTTATGGTTGAGCAAGACGTATGCTTCCATGACTTTGCGGGCATTGGCACTGAACTCTTTGGTAACACTGTGCTCGAATGTGTGAAAAAATGCTTTCGTTCGAGACTGAGTGTGCTTGATGTGAATAGGACTCATATGTGAGGGGGAGATTGTTGAAATAGTCACATATGAGGAGATATCTCACAGGATAAGAACGAGAATAGTGAATATACAAAGAAAGCCTATTAACCCAATAGTTTAAGCTTGTGGATTATAGATAATATCCATTCTTATATGTATGTACTCGTACATGTAAGCTCAGGTGTGAGCCCACAAATTATATTTTATTCTATTTTATTATTAAACCGTAAACCAAACGTACCCTAGACGTTTAAACTGTGTGACGAAGCTCCCCAAGTTATTAATGAAGTTTCAAGATGAGCTGTACTCGCTGTACGTTCGTTATTCCCAAAGTATGTTGCCTTTCATTCTTACTTACTTCCAATTCTCTAAAGTTTTCGCTTTTGTCTGTGTTGGATCTGCAGCCTCTGGACGGATGTAATTTCACAGTGCTTGGGCTGAGCCCACTGCTACCCAGTGGGGCGTGGGCTGATCGATCTAAATTTATTTTAAAAAATGAACTAGTTCGAGTTATTAAATTTTAAATATTAAATTATAGGTATTTTATTTTTTTTTATCATTATAATACAAGATAAAGGAGTTTAAATTTTTTTAAAAAATTTAAATCATTTAATAATATTTTTCGAACTTCTTTATTATTTTTAATTTGAATTAAATTTATTTTTTTAAAATATTCATTTTATAAAAAACTTATAATAAATAATTTTTAATTAAAAAATCACAAACGTGAATCTGACCGTTGCAACTTTCAACACTTTATTTTAGGGAATCTTAGAAGCGTGGAAGCAAACGCCTCGAGTCGAGTCTAGTCAATAGATGTCTCCATAATACAAATGCAAATCACATTGCTTTTACACAGTATACAGGCTACAGAGCGTTTTCATCCTGCTCGGTCCAATATCTTCGAACTCAAGTACATTAAAAATTTTTAATTAAAATAATTTAACAAACTAAATTATATTTAATTAAATTTAAATTTAAGTGTATAAATTGGTTAAATTCGTGTTCAAATTATATTTAATCTTATTTGTGACTAAATTTTTTTAAATCATAAAATTCTAATATTTACTTGTAAAATCTTGCTTTTAAATTTCTATGTCATTTTGAATTTGACCCTCAGGTGGATGGCCAGCACGTCAGCCCGTGACTTGGCCTGCCTACGGGTTAATCAACCCCTCTTATTCAATTTTTTTTAATTCACAAAACGATGTTGTTTTTGTTATTCTAGTCAAACCACGATCCAAATCATTTTAACCCATGAATTGCCTATAATCCAACAAATCAAGGCTAAAATTGGGTCGATCGGTATGGATCGAGCTAAAATTGACATTTTTAGCAATAACTTCATTTGTACCTGAAACGGGGGGGGGGGTGGAACGTGAATGTATGCAGCAACTTATCATTTTTCTAATACATATTTAATAAATCATGAAATATAAAATGAAATAAAATTCGATCCAATTAGATATGATAAATTTAAATTAATTATAAATAGAGCTAAATTTAAGTTTAGGTAATTAATTTGATTTAATATTTCTCTTTAAATTGTAGGGGATAAGATTCATATTTCATCTAATCGTAAAATCTTTGAACTAACTAATTTTTAAGTTTTGTTTTTAATTTTTTTGATTTATTCTAATAACCCTTGTTATTAAAAACGATCAGTTCATTAATTAATTACTGAATTTTCTTAAATTAATTAAATTTTATAAAACAATTAAATTTTATTTAATAATATCCTTTTTAACAAAGAATACTCAAAAAATTTAATTTAATTTAATATTTAATTAATTTTATGACAATATAATATCATAATAACCTTTTAAATTTTAAATTTCTAATTAATTTTTGATATAAATTTCAAAAAATTATATTCACTAATGTGTCCAATTGGTTCCACACGGTTTTGTTGACGAGTTTACTCAAGTAATTGAATCCAGAAAAGCTGAAGTCAGGGACAACGTAGTCTACACTATTTTAAACTTGTCTTGGAAAGTCAAAACCGTAGTTTCTTCGCAAAGAGGCGTTTCGATTGACGGTTGGCTGATGACCAGTCCAAAAGACTTGCAAAAGCAACATATATTTACACGTCTAGGAAACAACAATCAGTGGGCAGTGCTGAGGATTGTCTTTCTATGGACTACTTGCTAGTTGCTGCTGTATCAAAAAAAAAAAAAAAAAAACAGTACTTGACGTAGACTGTAAAGTGCTCTCATATTTTTTATCGAGAGAAATTCAAGTATAATCTTTTTCTACGCGTAATAGATAAATTTTTAGATTAATATAAAATCTCTTTTTAGTAATTAGTTGATTGTATTAGTTGTTAGTTGATTCTGTGATTATATGCCTGTTTGGTTGAGCTTATATCAATAGAACTTTTGTCAATAGAGTTTTTCTGAGAAAAGCTTTTTTAAAAAGTCAGTTGATTGTTTGACTGTTAATTAAAAAAATAACTTTTTAAAAAGAGCTTCATACAGTAGACTGTTTGATAACATAAAATCAAAAAGTACTTTTATTAATTTTAACTATATTTTATTTTATAATAAAATTATTCATGCATATAAATATTATTTAAAATATATTAAAAAATATAAAGTACAGTATATTAATTATATAATTTTAAATCATATGAAACATAAATGAAAATATATCTAACTAATTTTTTTGTATAGATTATAGCATAAGTAAAACTAATTACAAAAATAAATATTAAAACATATAAAAATTTAAATAATATTATATAAATCTCAAAATAAATGTGAAGATATGTCTGTGAATATTGTGAGAATTATGTGTAAAGCATAAGGATAAAAGGGACTAAAAAATAGGCTTATTAATTGATATAAAAAATCTATATGAAAAAGTGTTTTTTTGAAAAACTCCAAATTTGAGCTTTTGAAAAAGCTGTATTTTAGCTTTTAAAAAAGTTATTTCTACTCTAGAAGTGCTTTTGAAGTTTACAGTCAAATACTCATTTTTTCTTTAAAATAACTTTTGCGGTGGAAAAAAGTGCTTTTCCACCAACCAAAAGCTGAACCAAACGGTGCCTATATCAGTTGATTTAACTAACGGATTGTATTAGCTATCTGTCATTTGATGTTTGATAAAATTAGCTGTTTAGTATTAGTTGTTTATGTGTAGAATGATTTATGAGGACATGACTTTAAAAAAATTATAAGGGTATGAATATTATATATCTTAATATTTCGCTGAATACTCTTATAAGAATTTAGATTTTAGATATTTAATTCTACAAAAAATAAGTTTATAACTCTAATAAAAAACATAGAACATATAGTAATAATAATAACAATAACAATAATAACAACAACAATGACAATAATAATAATTATTATCATCACTATGATGATGATGATAAATCCAAGCATAAAATATAATGATCCAAATAAAGTTTCAAAACAAATCAAATAGAGTAAAAGAGGTTAGGCTAAATTTAAGGGCAAAATCGATATTATAAGAAAGAATAATCAGCTGATTGCCTAAAAAAATACTCATAAGGAACTGTTAATTTTTAGCTAGTTGGATTGAATTAATCAACCTAACCCGCTACCAACCAAACAACTAGAATAGCTTTTTGATGAAGTCAAACAATTGATTTTGGTCAATCAGCTAAAAAATTGGCCGATCAGCCAACAACTAAACAAGGCCAATAACTTAGAAATCACGTCAATCAGGTTCTTTGTACTAGCCAAGCTATGTATGATATGCTTAATAATCAAGTGTAAGTAAGAGAATTCGAATACATGATCTTTTGGCTTTATACCTTCTATTTCACCAACTTGACCACTCTTTATGGGACATAAATTGCTTACATGAAAATAATTTTTTATTAATTAAAAATAATACTACATAATATTAGACTTTTTTCAAATTCAATCTTAGTGGGATTTTTTTAATATTGTTGTTATTATTAAGTCAATTGCACAGCCTTCTAACAAAATTGCCAATTTTGTACCAGAATTGTTATGGTAAGTAGCAAGGGTATTAACGTCATTTGACTTTTTTAAATTACAAAAATTTAAATTAATAAAATAATTCTTCAAAAGTCAAAAATAACGTATTTTCATTTGACGAAAGTTAAGATAATTCTTCATCCAGCTTCACATTAAAAGAGATTTATTTTCCACCCGAATTTGGACCCATTGATTTAGATTATTTTTTGGGTTACTTTATTATCTTAATCTGGATCAAATTACGTAACTTAATTGATAATTTATTAAAAAGTTAAAATATTAATAATTGTCCACTTTATAACAAAATGACAAAATTGCCCTTAAGGGCAAAAGGGTCTAACATTATATTCTAATTTACTAAAAAAATCTAATTATCTTGAATCAACTATTAAATATATATAATAATTCAAATGTTAAGCGTTTTCGGATAAACCTGACGTGTGTTTGGCTTCCTCCTTGCGTCACTGGACCTCATTCCTCGTCGCTTCGTGTCAATCTGATTCTTATCGGAACACCAAATTGGACCAATTGTACAAAACGTGTCGGCATATAACTTATTTTATTACAACTTTTGGGATACAAGCGTGTTTGAGTGGAACCGAAGGAACTAATACTGACAACATACTCGGCGCTTGACTGCAACTCCTGTCCCCTGTTTTGCGGTTGTCCAAATCCAATACAAACTTTTCTTTCCTGTATAAATCCATGTCTCTTTTGATCATCAAACTTGTACCAACAAAACCAACTTAGTATATAATCTCAAGAACTCAATTAACTTTGTCAACACTCAAAAACAATTCTCAGATGGTTCTCTTGGTAGAGAAGCTTCAGAAATTGTACAACAAGCTGGAAGATCATCATCACCACCCCCAACACCAACCAGACACTTTCTCGGCGAATCTAGAGGCTTTTCGATCCGATGTTTCAGGCTTTATCAATCAGTTGTCCTTGAACTTGAGACACGGATCGGAGATCCTGTCGTTGACAAGTGTTGAACAATGTTTTCAGCTCATACCCTCCATTAACAGAGCTTTTGCGAAGCTAGCTGTGGAGATAGATTATCCTATGAGCGAATGGTCCGGTAAGTCCGTTGAAGCGTATCTCAACTACAGTCTAAGCTTGTTGGAATTCTCCAACTTGATCATTTCTGCACTATCTTATCTGGGTCAAGCTCGTCTTTCGCTATCTTATGCTTTGAGTCTCGTGGAAAGTTCACCTGCTTCGGCAATTGAGGGTCTAAAAGCAATCAAGTTTAACAAAGTCTTGAAATTTCCACAGACCAAGGAGGTTGAGAAAGAAAAATCTTGCTCTCGCAAGGAAACAGTTATACATCAGGCTCTGACGGAAATCCAAAGCATAGGATTCTGGGTATGTTATATTGTTTTGGCAGGATTGAGTGGAGACTCTGAGACATACTTGGAGATGAGAAAGTCATCTGCCAAGTTACCTAACCCTTCATTGATCAACCTGGACTCGAATGTTTCTGGAGTTATGATGGCAAAAGGGTCTGTGATAAAAGAAATCAGAGAGCTGAATGATTCAACGGCTTGTCTTGCTTCTGATTTGATCCATGGCAAGACCAACAGCAGTGAGGCAGAGAAAATGCAGAAAAGATTAGAGTCGTTCGAGAGGAAATTAGATGGGTTCCGAAGGGAAGTTGATTGTGTATTCTCTGAAGTATTGGCTGGAAGAACTACATTGCTTGATGGCATGCGAATTTGGAAGCAAGACAAATGATGATTTTACTACACAATTGCTCAATTTCCTCGTAAATATGTTGTACAAGAATGATTTACTTGTTTTTCTAATTGTAATTTACATGATTATCGATTTCCTTTTCAATTATCCAAAACAGCATTCGATAATATAGTACCGTACCAATATAGAAACCGATACACTGATACAAGCCCTTTTACGATATTCCCAACTCTGCTACATAGTAATTAATAGTACTATAAAACATTTACAGGGAGAGAACAAGATATGTTTTGGTTTCTTAGTATAGTACAGGTTAAATACAACTAAGAGCATAAGTAAAGACCAAGCTACTCATTACTGGTAAACCTGAAACTTGGTGATTCTTCTACAAAAAGGCAACATATCTAACAATAGTTCTTGTTTGTGCTTGGTCAAACTGATGTCGCGAGAAACTACTCAAGATTCAACCTGAGCCTTTTATACTTGAGTTATGAGGCTTTTGTTCCATGAAGAAATGGTTCACAGAAGCTCCAGTTGGGTCTGAGTCATTGGAATGGCTCTCTCCTTCAGGTGCCTTCCTCTTGAGATAAACATCAGTTGGCAGTCTGTGTAAAGCAGAGTATACACATCAAATGAGACTAAACAGACTTTAGCATCAGAGTTCGTATCACTCACTTTAGTCTCATGAGAACAAGCATTTCCTTTGTTATAATTTGAAGCAAATGACACCAAAAAATGAGGAAGAATTCTCCAACTTAGTTAAAAGTGGAAAGAAAGGCATACCCTAAATGCAAAGTAGTGTCAGAATCTCCTTTCTCCATTGAGCAATTGCAGGCTATATCAGGACTGGTTGAGATATTGTTTAGTAAAGAACTCTTCCTTTCCATGGAATGGTATTCGAGATAAGAGTGAGCTGTGTGACCATTTGATTGGAAGAAACCTCGAAGCTCCTCGACCTTAATGTCATACAAGTCAAGAGATAGATTACATGATACTGATTACTTAAAAAAACATATAAGAAATTGGTGTATGAATGACATAATATATAGCTTGCCTGTCTGCGCAAAGTTTCATTCTCCAGCATAGCCCGTTGTTCCTGAGAAAAAAAAAAGGAAAAAGAAAGGGAATCAAATGCAGCAAATGTTCAATTTGTCTAATAATGTGTTCCGACTCAGATGAAGGAAATTAACAAGTCTTCTTTATCTTTTGAGTTGTTCTGCTAGATCGGTCCCCAGGACCTTTTGGATGATAAATCATGACACAACTCAGGTTACCTGTAATCTAGATTGATCTAGTTGTTCCATGAGTAATTGTTCCTGAAAGGTTAGAGCTTTAGAGTTAAAGAAATGGTTTAACAGATAAGAGAATTCTAAACAAGAACAATTGTATTCCACAACACCTTCTTTTCTTTGACGCATAATAATCCTTCACCTAATTGCTGTTCTAAGTTTTGCAACTCTTTCAAGTTTATCCCAGTCAAGTCCTTTCCCAAAAGCTGCCTACAAAAACAGAACAAGAGCAACAATAATTGAGATAGTCCTCTGGTACAAAAGTAAAGTTGAATTAACTGAACAAAGTAGAGAAAGACATACAACTGTTTCACTTGCAGCTTTGAAATTTCCTCCTTTAGAGCATCAACTTCCTTTGAATCAAGTTTCTGAAGATAAAAATTAGAGCTTTACTGCTCAAATAATCATAAATTTTATCCATAAGTAAACCAAAATGTGTTACTATAAACCAAGAAAAATGCAGAATTCCGCAATTCTAAAGAAAGCTATAGACAAAGAAAGGACTAAAGTTAAAATGTTCTTGAACAATTACAATTTGAGAACTTCTGCTCCGAATCATTTCCAATACCGTAATTGAAATGAAAAAGAACTTAGAAAAAGAAAAGAATGGGATTAAATACATTGAAATCTCCTATGATTTGATATTTTTTCGTTTCAGTCCTTGTATTCTGAAAACGATCACTTACCCTTGTGTTATTATTTAGCTATCACACAACAACTCCATCATATTTCGTTACCTTCCATCCATTTTTCACCTAAATGCATGAACGGAGTAGATATTTTAAACTTGAATGATTGGTTACCTCTGCCTTATATTCGGACTTGGCAGGCTCTGATGAATCTTTGCACTTGTTATATCTCAAAAGTGTTCTCTTCATTCTGCAGATAAATAAGAGGATATAAGCATAATATCATACATCCACCAACTGGGGCAAAGTATCCTAATCTCCTTTCACTGTAACCACTAAAACCAAATGAAGCAGATTCCATACATCAGCTACAATCGGTTTCTTGGATTGATCATAACTTTGGTACAATTTTTCTTGGTTTCCAACAACACTCTTACTAGAAGGGCTATTCTATGATAACTCTGATCCATTAGACTTACTGACTTAAAGGATTCCATTGCTGTCGAAAAAACAAAGCTTTCTGCTCATATTAAATGACTATGCATATCATTCAATGAACTTGTTTAACAACCATTTGAAGGACTCAAAAGAGTTAAAAGAGTATTAATTGAAACTAACCGAGTGAATTGCCGGAAAAAAACAATTGCAGTTTCAACATGCAATAAAGCAAAATGATGCAATAAAAACCTGATGAGTCTATTCAAGAATCTAATCCATTCTTATGAGAGGTATCAAGGTTGATAACAGTGACTAGAAATGAGAAGAAGAAGAAATGGTTTAAGTTAAAGAAAATGATAACTTCATGATAGCCGAGTTCATCCAGATATAAACATATGAATAACGTGCAATCTGGCAAAAATAAGTCATGGTTAGAAATATCCAAGCTTTCTCCTCTTAACTTGCAGTTTCCGACCAAACCAAGTATGCTCCAGGGTCGAGGAAAAAGTACAACGAAAAAAGTATGAACATTTGTCGCATGCAACCACTTAGAAATATGGAAAAGACAAGCATTTCCAGAAGAAAAAAGATTTCTTTTTGCAGAGAAAAACAGAGGAAGGAGGAAAACGAACACCTACCCAGCACTGGAAAACTCGAAGAGCTTGCCAGTGTTGGAGAAAATGATAACCGCAACCTCAGCATCACAAAGAATGGCAAGCTCTTGAGCCTTTTTGAGTAACCCAGCTCGTCTCTTTGAGAAAGTAACTTGCCTGCTATTTGCATTCTCAATTCTTCTGATCTCAATCTTGCCTCTACCCATTTTCCACCCTTACACAAAGACGCCAAAAATCAAACCAAACCCACCAGAAAAAAACTGATTGTTTCAAACTTGAAGACTCAAAATTCTTCCCAAAAAAAAAAAGAAAACGAAAGCTCTCAGCCTTTTCTCCCTTGGATATAGAGGGGAAAAAAGAAAGCAAAATCAAAATGACCGTATTTTGGGGTTTCACTAAATAAAGATAGGAGAAGATGAAAGGGTTGGAATGGAAATGGGACAAAAGGCAGAGAAGGGAAGCGTTTCTTTGACACAAATGGCGAGAGGGCTTGACCGGAAATGGCAACTTTGCATGGGCTCTGTACTCTAATTAGAGTGTCCGATGCATGATTCCTTTTGCCACATTTGGACTTGTTAGGTGCCAAGCGGTCTATTTGTAGGTCCCACTATTTTTGTTCTTTAATAAGTTTCACAGGTTACTTACTATTCGAGGTTTTACAAAAAGTCATTTGTTTTTTAATTTTTATGTCAAGTGTATATAAATTTCCAACTTTTTATTTTTATTAAATTATTCTTAATTTTTCAATTTTTTAAATTTTAAATTTTTATTCGAGATAATTAATTTGTAATTCACACACGGATATTGTCGACAAATTTTAATAAAGTCAAAGTCAAATTTTAACGTATCAAATGCATAATTCTCCCTATTTTACGAGGGTTTATAAAGGATCATAATGTACGTAGCTTTCATTTTGTATTTTTACAAAGAGTCTATTTCTTTTATTTGAACCTGTAAACTTTACAAATCACAAATGTCACAAATTTTAATGAATGTTAAAATTTAAAAAAATCTAAAAATTAGAGTAAATTTAATTAATTATGTCAAACACATCAAATTTTATAAAATTTTGATGTGAAATTGATAAAAATAAAAGCTGAAACATTCATATTCACCTAAAATAAAAATAATAAGATTAATTTCAAATTTGTTCCAATTTTTAAATAAACATTACATATTTTTTAAAAAATTAATTCTAAAAAATTAAAAAGTTTAAAATCTCAAAAATTATATTGCAATAAAGACAATGCCTCGTTTCAAAAGAAGCTAATTAATGTTTATTAAGAATGATAAAAAAATATAATCAATTTGTTCAGTTGGATGACGAAAAAGCTGAGTTGATTAAATTTTCAGTTTAGTTTATTTTAATTACTCTTGTTGTAAAAAATTGATTAATATATTAATTAATCGAAAAAATTTTGTGAACTAATTAATTTTTATAAAATAAAATAAATCGATTAATTTTATTTAATAGTCATTTTTTTAATTAAACTTTAAAATTTTTGGTAAGCAAAAATATAATCTTTCAACTATATTTTAAATTATTTAATTTTATTTAATTTTTAACAAAATTGTTTGATAACAAATTGAATTTTTTAAATCTCAAATATTTTATTTTTTTAGTTTACTTGGGTTTTTATCCTATATTGGTATTTGAGTTGGTAGAGAGAGACACACAAGACTAAAAAATCCTGTGTTCGAATTTCCTCATTCGTATACTTTTTCGATTGAGCGTATCGTATAGGACTTATTTAGTATGGAGTATCCGATTGACGTGATTTATAAACTAATGTGTCAATTTGAAATTTAACCATTGCGCCTTCAAAAGATAATGACTAGTAGTTTTTCCATTAATTTTAAAAATATATTAATTATTAAAGTAATTACCTTCCCTCGAGCGGCTTCTTTGGGATGGTACAAAATCATTATTAGCCAACTTCCAAAATAAGGAGGGTGCTTTGCTCATTTACTTTTCTCGCAAGGCACCCTTGCAGAGCAGTTATGGTCCCAAGTTAAGAGGCTGTTGCTAAACGCCAATTGCTAGTTTTAGCAGTTATTTTTTAATTTGATTTGCTTGTATTGCCAAATTCGGAGAACACCGCTGGTCACAATATCGTTTATCTTCCCATTCATTCCTATAACGTTCTCTCGAGGTTTTAGGTATAAGATCTGTATCATTTTTATTTTTTTTTGGGTTAAGTTCACTAAAACCTATATTTTAATGTATTAAAATTTTTAAAAAATTATCAATAACTTTTACATAATTATATCTTTAAAATAATATCTTTTTTATTTCGTGTCACGAATTACATTGTATAATGTTGTTTTATAGCGAAAGTTGTAGATGGATCTAGGTACGTCAATTTCAGTCCGGCCCATAGGTAACCATGACTGGGCACAGGCTGGGCTCAAACGACGATTGGCTTTGGTTGAATTTTAATTATATACTTCATCATCATCATCATCATCATCGTCGTCATTCAGTCCGAAGTCTCATAATAAAGTAGAGTCTGGAGAGGTCTGATAATACGCGGGCTTATCCTTATATAATAGAGAGGTTATTTCTGGTAGACCCACATGTACGTGTGACAATAAAATAGTAATGTAAGTTAAAGAGTAAATAAGTAAAACTAGCATGTTAAAAGACTATGTAAATAAAATTGAAATAAATACATAAATAAGAAATAAAATTATAAAGTTATTTTATAAAATTAAATAAGTAAATAAATAAAAAAATAAAATATACCCAAACAAAATATCTAATATAGTTCCCACACAAGACAAAAATTGAATTTTAATTATATACTTATTTACTTTAAATTGTGATATATTAATATATTAAATGTTGAGTTAGTCCAATTTTGAATTAAATTGAATATACACTTTTAAATAACTAAAATAAAATAAACTTTTAATTGATAATATTTTTTAATTATTACCTAAGTAGTGACGTCAATGAGCTGGGTCAGGCCCGGGCTGCCTTTGGCCTAATGGGTTAGTCTGTGACTTGGCCCAACCACGGGCGGAATGGCTGTGGCCTGGCTCGCCATTTTTATTTTTAGAAAAAAATTTCCAAAAAGACGCCGTTTGTTTTGAAAGTTACGATTGAGCTACAGGCTGGGCGGGCCACTTTTGACATGCCTATACCGAAGAAATTTAATTTATAATATATATTATAAATAATACTAAGTTAAAAATTTAAACATAATTAATTAAACTCTATTTGTTAAAAATAAAACTATTAATAATTTATTGATTGTGTAAATAGTCAGAATTTATTTTAAATACATTATTTGATGAATTATTAAAAATAAATCAATATGATTAATTTATCAAGTAAATTATCAAAAAGGTTTGGGCTTATGAAATGATTTACTGGGACAAGGGCCCAATTAAAACTCTACTAAACGGGCTTCAGTCCTTATCGTGCAGTCGTGAAGATACCATCCAGTCAGTTCACAAGGATCTCATGTAAACGACACGTCAGCGAAACATTCAAGCGATTGCAAGAAAGAGCACTGCACACAATAAATACTCACCTCAATCAAAGAACCAGGCTGGGCCCGTTAACTAAAAGTCTAAAGCTCACCCAAAACGCAAAGCTTAGAGCAAACGAACGCGCTCAGGAACGGAAGAAACATAGAAAAAAAGAAACAGTGCTAGTAGTGCGTTGCAAGTGTGTTTCTCTACGTTTTCTCCGAACTTCTTAAGAGATTAGAAATTGAAATTCGTTCCCTAACCTTTGATCTCTCTTTCAAATCTCCGCAGCAGAATTTCGAGATCAAAACCCCAAATTCACCCAATTTAGATCTAGGAAGCGCACGACATGGCGTGTATAAAATCGGTTAACAGATCGGCGCAAGTGGCGCTCGCGCCGGACGCGCCTTATATGGCAACAGGAACGATGGCGAATGTGGTGGATCCGTCGTTTAGCTCCTCCTCGAGTCTTGAGATCTTCAAGCTTGATTTTCAGTCCGACGAGCGTGATCTGCCGTTGGTCGGCGAGTATCAAAGTGCCGAGAGATTTAACCGAATTGCTTGGAGCAGGAAAGGACCTGAGTCCGATGAGTACGTTTTCGGGTTGGTTGCCGGTGGACTTGCCGATGGGAGTATTGACATTTGGAACCCTCTGGCCTTGATCCGGTGATTAGTTATTCACGCTTAAAAGTTTATTCGAATTTGGTTGCAGTGAATTCACTAATTTTAGCTTGAGATTGTAAAAATGTGCGTTGATAACGTTAGGGGAGTTTAAGCAAATTGGTCGACTTGCTTCTATTTTACATTGATTGAACGACGTGTTGTGTTCTTTTGATCATACGTGACATTTTACGTAAGTCCTAATAGTTTACTATTGTGCGAGCGATTTGTCCGTCTTCGTTGGTTAATTTCCGTGGAAGAACTGGGATTGCCATTTGCTGCAAATTTTTTTTCTTCTATTAGATTGCATTTGATCTATGACATTGGGTTCATTCTAAGACTTATGACTTTGTGTTCAAAACTTACATTGACATTGTGTTCTGTTTTGGTTGTGATTGGAATGGAAGTGTAATAAAGATGCTTAATCAGGTTAACTGCAGATACTCTTGCTCTTGAAATGGAAGAGATTTTAGAAATAACAGAAAACTTGATTCTACCGCCACTGTATTTAATGATATAGATTTTGTGCTCACTTTTTCCTTAATGAAACTCTAGTAACATCTAGTACCACCTTTTTGCTAGTTCTGAGGCAAGCGAAGATGCTCGCATTGCTCACCTCTCAAACCATAAGGGGCCTGTAAGTTTTTTGTTTCTTCATGCATCGAGTGTAATATGATTTCATTTTTGTTAGATAAATGATGATTTGGAGGCATGCTTATTCCTCATCTCCCACTTTCAGGTTCATGGTCTTGAGTTCAATGCCATCACACCTAACTTACTGGCATCAGGTGCAGATGACGGTGAAATCTTAATCTGGGATTTATCTGCACCCAAAGCAGCTTCCCATTACCCACCGCTTAAGGTCTGATGCAAGCCGATTGCATGATATATTCACGTGTATGATCATCTTTAAGGGGCTATGTGAACTGCTTCTAGTTTTTACTAGTAAATGAAATGGCTACAGGGGAGTAACTGATTTATAGAAAGATTTAAGGCAGCTAGATTTCATTCAATTAAGGCTAGAATAGGTTCCGTGAAGATGCTTTTGTATCAATATCTCAGTGCCATAGCAAAGTATTCGAAAATTTACGTTGAGAATGTTATTCCCTAGTTGAAGAAAGGTATGCTCTTGTGGAGTGTCCTTAATGAAGAGATGACTTTTCAAATTGGTTACATGCTGTTACTTTCTTAATCTCCTAATTGGTGGCAGAGAGTAGTTAGAATAAATTGCATCATGATTTGGTCATCGGTTTATTTCCTACTTTTACAGATTGATTGTGAAATTGATCTGTTGATTTGTACTATTATTGATGCTGCTAGTTTGCATTGCCTTTGTTTCACCATTTTTGCTTTAAAAGGTTTCGTTAACTTGCGCCCCTGGTGCTCAGAGGTGTATTTTATAATTACTTTGTTTCTTTCACCATTTTTGGGAACTGAATCATGTGAGATTTTTTTCTACAGGGCAGTGGTTCTGCTACTCAGCGTGAGATTACATATGTTTCTTGGAATAGCAAGGTCCAACATATATTGGCATCAACGTCACAAAATGGAATAACCGGTAAGGAAGCATAATGGATCACCTTCTGGTTTTGTGCAGTTGTTTTGGTTTTCATATCAAATTTTTTTGGGGTTTTGTAGCGGTCTGGGACCTAAAAAAGCAGAAGCCTGTAATAACGTAAGTTACTTGGTTTTGTCTTTTCTTTTGTTTTTCTTTCTTCCAAGGATCTGATAAATTCTGTGTGATAGCATCATATTGTTTCTTGAAGTGGAAACTGATTGTATATCTGTTAACAACAGTGTTGAAGATTCCATTAGGAGGCGGTGCTCTGTTTTGCAGTGGCACCCTGATATTGCCACTCAACTTATTATTGCCTCTGATGAAGACAGTTCTCCTGTTCTGAGGGTAATGATTTTGCACTTGATAGTCTTTTCCCTTCTATATTTGATCTTTAGAAATTTATCAGATAAAATTTCCTGGCAGCTTTGGGATATGCGTAATGCAATGACTCCTGTGAAAGAGTTTGTGGGGCACACTAAAGGTATGGAGCAGTCTGGTTTTCTGCTGAAATATTTGGGGCTGTAAAATAATATCAAGAAACAAATTTTCGTTATGCTGTGAGCTTGTTTTTTTAGGCCTATGGAGATATCGCCACCTTTTGTTTAAACTTTTCCCTAAATTGAAGAAATAATTAACCTTCCTAAGCAGTTTGGCATGCATGATTGCTCTCCCTGTTAAGTCCCGCTTTCCATATAGAAGTGATGTAGGGGATGCTGAAAAATATTTTGGTTCTTTTCTTTACTGATGTTTTGCATCAGGTGTAATTGCTATGTCATGGTGTCCCAATGACAGCTCCTATTTGCTTACTTGTGCCAAGGACAATCGAACTTTTTGTTGGAACACTGTAACTGGAGAGGTATGGGATCTCAGAAGTCACACTTTCAGCTTTTGAGAATTTAAATCTTTAGGTTGAGAATTTTCTATTTATTTTTGAGGGGGTCCAAGTATCCATAAAGTTTTAATTGTTGCATAGATTGTACGTGAATTGCCTGGTGGCTCCAACTGGACCTTCGATGTACACTGGTATCCAAAGATTCCGGGAGTTATATCAGCGTCTTCTTATGATGGGAAGGTTGGCATATACAACATTGAGGTATGGATTTGTTAGTCCCTGCTAGCCTTTTTTTGTTAAAACGAGAGAGAGAGAGAGAATGATCTGAATAATACTGGCTATTGCTTTTGCATACAAGAAAAACTGAAACATCTTGTATTGTGAATCTTACCTTTCAGGGTTGCAGTCGATATGCTACCACTGAGAATGATTTTGGTGCTGGTAATGCAGCATATTCTTGAGATTCCATCAAGATTTAACCATATATCAATCATTTGCTGCATATTGGTTCCTGTACTGTGTTCTTTCCCTTATCTTCTTATCATTTAAATTCAGCAACATTGAGGGCACCCAAGTGGTACAAACGCCCTGGTGGAGCATCATTTGGCTTTGGGGGGAAGCTTGTGTCTTTTCATCCTAGATCATCTGCTGCAGGTGCTTCAGAGGTATGCTTCATTGGTTAGATTCCTCCAAGTTTCCTTGGTTTGAAACATTGCCATAGTTCTTAACATCCTCATTTTCTCTTTTAGGTTTATTTGCATAGCATGGTTACGGAGGATACTTTGGTGAGTAGAACATCTGAGTTTGAAACTGCAATACAAAATGGAGAGAAGTCTTCTCTGAAGGCTTTATGTGAAAAAAAGTCTCAGGAGTCAGAGTATGTAATCTGTCTGAGAATTGTACTTTCCATTTTCTTCTGAAACCTGAATGTGAAATTTTTGGCTCCTGCCAGTAGTCTCTTCAGATATCTGCATACATGACTTTGCTTGTGCTTGTTTAATGATTTTAGCAGATCAGAGGATGATAGAGAAACATGGGGGTTTCTAAAAGTTCTATTTGAAGAGGATGGGACGGCAAGGACAAAATTGCTATCCCACCTTGGTTTTAGTCTACCTGTTGATGAAAAAGCTATACAAAATGATCTCTCTCAGGAAATGAGTGATGTTCAGCTTGATGATACTGTAGCTAATAAAGTGGGGTACGAAACAAAAAAGGAGGCAAATATCTTCTCTGCAGATGATGGCGAAGATTTCTTCAATAATCTCTCAAGCCCCAAAGTTGATTCACCTTTGAAAACTCCAGTTGATAACTCTGGTCTTGGAAATTCAGTTCCTAATTTGGAGGAAAATAGGCCAGAAAATGGGTTGGAAGAGATTGTGGATCCTTCTTTTGATGATGTTATTCAGCGTGCTTTGGTTGTGGGAGACTATAAAGGAGCTGTTGCTCAGTGCTTATCTGCAAACAAAATAGCTGATGCTTTAGTTATCGCCCATGTTGGTGGTACTTCTTTGTGGGAGAGGACTCGTGATCATTATCTAAAGATGAGTCGTTCTCCATACTTGAAGGTATGTCCATCACTTCACTTTCATTTTTAATGCAGTTAATCGATTTTTCATTGAAACTATGCCTCGTAATAGTTGGCTAAACAATCTTCCAATTCACTTCAGGTTGTTTCTGCAATGGTGAACAATGATCTAATCAGTCTGGTAAACACCAGGCCACTGAAATACTGGAAAGAAACCCTTGCACTCTTGTGTACAGTAAGTATTTTACCTCTGAAGATAGTTGAAGTGGTATACTTATAAGCCTCAAATAATCAGCTGCCTTCTTTATGGATTTATACATTCTTGTGTAAATTTTATCTGCCATTGTTTGACTACTGTGAGAAGATAATACATATCAAAATTCTTATTATGCAATTATATTCTTTTCTTTTGCCGCTGATATGGTATTCTTTTGTTTACGATTAATAATCAGTTTGCACAAAACGAGGACTGGAGTTTGTTATGCAATTCACTTGCTTCAAAATTGATGGCTGCTGGCAACACTTTAGCAGCCACCTTATGTTATATTTGTGCGGGAAACATTGATAAGACAGTTGAAATTTGGTCAAGAAGTCTGAAGGTTGAGCTTGGAGGAAAATCATACGTTGACCTTCTCCAGGTAACATGTCCGTTATATTAAAGTTTTTAACTTTGTAAGATCGTTCACAAGATTCGGGACTCAAACAATCTTCATTTCATTAGGATCTGATGGAGAAGACCATTGTCCTTGCTCTGGCTAATGGCCAGAAACATTTCAGCGCATCTTTCTTCAAGCTTGTTGAAAAATATGCTGAAATTTTAGCCAGTCAGGGATTGTTATCAACTGCTATGGAGTACTTGAAACTTTTGGGATCTGATGAAATGTCTCCTGAGCTAATAATCTTAAGAGATCGTATTTCCCTTTCCCTGGAATCTGGTATGTCTTGTGACAGTATATGTGCTGCTTCATAATTGGTTCTTGATTTAATGCTGTTTTCCCTTTTTATCTGATCTTGTATTAATTGAATCTTCATCTCCATCTCATTTTTCATGTGCATTTCTGAATCCAGTTTTTAGACATTTATGATAGGTTACTTGGGCATTTAGCCACGTTTGTTAATTTTGAACAATCATATAAAATAACATTCAAGTGGGGTAATTCTTCATCAATTTCAATGGTGTGTGTAAACAATTATTTTCTATTGGTTTCAGTGCTATAAAGTCAAAATCTTTGTACTGAAGATTAAGCTGCGCTTCAAGCTTACTTTTTGAAAGATTTAATATGGCATTTTTCTAAAATTTGTTCACTATTGCCTTCAAATGGGTAACAATTTACCGATTTATCTGCATGCAGAGAGAGAAAAAACTCCAGCCTTTGATCACTCCCAACAGCAGGGTGAATTAACATATGGTACTGATCAATCCAGTTATGGTGTGGTCAATCCCTCTCAACATTACTATCAGGTGGTTGCTTAATTGGATCTTGATTTTAGGGCTATTTTATGAGCTGAATTTGACTTGCTTCTGGCTGCGAATGACACTTTTCTATGTCCTATCTATAATGCCCAGGATATGGCATCGTCACAAATTCATCAAACTGTTCCTGTTAATCCATACGGCGAAAATTATCAACAACCTCTTGGTCCTTCCCATACGAGAGGATATACAGCTCCTGTGCCATATCAACCTAGCCCCCAACCATCAACATATCAGCCTTCGCCAGCTCCTGTGCCATATCAACCTAGCCCCCAACCATCAACATATCAGCCTTCGCCCCAGCCAAATATGTTTGTTCCATCTCAGGCGCCGCAGGCTCCACAGGCCCCACAGGTGCTTTGTTTATTAGGCTCCTTTTGGTGTATATGTTGTAGCTAATTTATCTCCTGCATACTAGCTTTTACTCTGACTATATTTTCTATTTCAACACCGGGTAATGTGAGAAAGTGTGGCAGTTCATTATGTACTTGATTTTTGTTCAAGATGTCCATCTGCAAATTTTCTAAAGTACTTGATCTCTGAGTTGTTAGTATTTGCTAGGTTTTGGTTGTGGTGTGTGATATTAAGAACCATTGCAGTTATTGATGAATACTAACGTGTTCATTTGGCACTGAAGGCAAATTTTGCACCTCCTCAGCCTGTTCCTCAGCAAACTGTTAGGACGTTTGTTCCTTCAAATGTTCCAATTCTGAGAAACGCGGAGCAATATCAGCAGCCAACATTAGGCTCTCAGTTATATCCGGTCTGTATAGCCATTCTAAAGTTGGGGTGTGATGATGGCTTTCTGATGAACATGCTAAAATATTCCTTATTTGTTTCAGGGGTCTGCTAATCCAGGTTTTCAACCTGCGCAGCCTCCTGTGCAAGGACCTGTTTCAGGTCAAACAGGCCCAATTCCTAGCCAGAAAATGCCGCAGGTTGTAGCACCATCCCCAGCATCTATGGGATTCAGGCCCATGACAGATTCAGGTGTTGTTCAAAGACCTGGGATCAGTTCAATGCAACCACCAGCTCCTACTCAGTCGCCATCTGTACAGCCAACTGTCACACATGCTGCTTCTCCCCCTACAATGCAGACTGTTGATACATCAAATGTATCCGGTATTTACTAATTCCTTGTCTAAATTCAGTTTTTCACTTGAATAACATGTCCAATTTTGTGTTGACGCTACTGCTTTTCTTAGGTGTCTCTTCTGCTTTTCTGAGGTTTCTCTTCAAACTCAATTCCAAAACTTGTCTTAATTGATCAAACATTGGTGCAGTAGCTTACATTGTATGATAACGTACTTCAGATATTGGAATATGAAATTTCCAAAAATATTGTCACATGCTGTGGAATGCAATAACCATTATGAGGAACTATATCCCGAAGCAATTATTTTAAGGATTGGACATATTTTTGACTGACCCATTAACATTCCAATATATTACTTGCTGACATCTTTAGCTTGACTTGCCTGGTTTCGTTCAGCTCAACATAGGCCTGTAATTTCAACATTGACAAGACTATTTAATGAGACATCGGATGCTTTGGGAGGTTCTCGTGCAAATCCAGCCAGGAAGCGCGAAATAGAAGACAATTCAAGGAAAATAGGTGCCTTGTTCGCAAAACTTAATGGTGGGGATATTTCCAAAAATGCATCCGATAAGCTTATTCAACTGTGCCAGGCAATGGACAAGAACGATTTTGGAACAGCCCTGCAAATTCAGGTATAAGGTTTGAAGGTAGATAGTTCTTTATGTATGTTCTTGAGCCATTAAAGGTAACTTTACCTGATTTCGTGATCGTTGTATATGGATTAGGTACTCCTTACCACAAGTGAATGGGATGAGTGTAACTTTTGGCTTGCAACCCTTAAAAGGATGATCAAAACCAGACAGAGCGTTGGTGCAAGATCAAGTTAAGAACTGAGAACTTTCTTAGGGCATTTGATGGATAGTTTCCAGGACCACAATGAAATTACCGTTTGGTTTTAATTTTGATACTTGTAGGATTGAGAGGTAGGGTCTTGTTTGTAGTCCACCGATGCTTTAGACATTCATTTTTTTGGCGTGTAAGTTCCTAAAGCATTAGCAATCTACTGATGTCCCCTTTGAATACTTATATTAATTTGTTTTTCGCCCATTTGATTGCCAAAATGAACAGCTTATTTGATAGTTGCATGTATTTCTGCATGTCTTGAAAATTAAGTAATGTATAGAATAAATCCCAGGGTATTTCGCTAATCAACATGCGAACCTTAATGCTTGGTTATTAAGTGGCCACTCAATGAGAGTTGAGAATGTAGGGGAAGCAAATGTGCAGATCACCCGTTCAAGGCACGGAGTAATATGAACAGGTGATTTTTTCCCGCATAGCAATGGGTGAGGTCGAGTTTAGGTTGAAGGTTGATCGGGTTTGAGGTTTTTAACCCGAGCCTGAGTCTTGGGCTTGAGTGATTCAAAGTTTAATTAGACTTATTGAACTTAATTGAGTTCCGTTGGATTGAAATTTGATTTAAAATATTTGTTTAATTTTTAAAAATTAAAATGAAATTACATTTATTGAAAAAAATTTGGCCTTAACTGGAATTTAACTAATTTAAATTAGACTTAATAATTTTAAGTTGAACCCATCAAGTTTTGTCATTTTTAATTTAAAATGAGTTATTGAAGTTTGTTAATTATTTTTAAAATTTTATTTAAAAAATTTTAAATTAAAATTTGAATACTAAATTTAATAAAGTTGACTCAAAAATAATTTATTAACTGACTAAGTTTAAGAAAATTTTGCAAGTTTAATTAAGTATTAATATTTTAATTCAAATTTGATTCGACTTAAAGAATTTGATTCAATCAGAAAATGTTGATATATTAATTTTAAGTAATTGAGACAAAATTGTTATTCTACTAGAAAAATAATTTATGTTTTGAAATAAAAATTAAAGATATCATAGCCAGTAATTATCTAGAACACTAGAACCTGACTCTTTTTTTTTTTTTGTTACCTACGAAGTATCCTAGGCGAGTCTCAACTATGAAAAAGTATCTTTAAATTATCCACACTCAAACTAATTTTTGTTTGAGCCGGGTAAGTCCCTTGCGAGAGACAAAGCCATCCACACCTGACTCTTTTACTAGGCTTTTGTAGGACTCTATTCTACCGAATACGACGTCATTTTACCATGATACGATTTAATTTTAACTACAAAATGCCTTCCCTGTCATTAACGTATGAGTCGGACTTTCTAGACCAAGAGAGAAGGGAATTAGTTGAGTATAAATACGGGTAAGGTCCTCCTTCACTTTTAAATTATTTCCCTCCACTTTAGAGAAGGGAATTAGTTGGGTATAAATACGGGTAAGGTGCTGCTTCACTTTTAAATTATTTCCCTCACACTTTTTGAAATTCACCTTCGGCCTTCTCTCTCTGGCTTCTCTGATCTTCATGGCCAATTTGGGCAAATGGAGAGTTTGAACTCCGAAGTAGTAAAGTACCAATCCAAACAGCTGCGAATTAGCTTAGAAGAACCGAACTGTTACTATCAAACATGTGCATATTCTTGTTTGTGATTTTCAGATCCGATGTTTGATTTGCTTTCTCCTCTAGTTGATTACAAGTAAGATTCTAGTGTGTAACAGTTTCTTTCGTGACAAGTTGATTACCCTTACACTTTGCGCTGTAACCGAAGGTTTCAGTTAACAATTCTGCGACTAGTTATTTCTTTTTCTGAGAATGAATATTTATTCAGAAGTGCGATTGGTTTGTCTACACTGAGGTGGATGTAGGATCGATTTCAAACCCAAGATTTCTGTTTCTATTGAGTTGTCTACCTTGATTTCAGGATTTGCATTATATTTTTAACGGTTTGGAGTTTATTTTTTCTGCATTACAGATGAGATCCTCTCTAGTGAGTTGGCTTACTTTTGTTATTTCATTAGAATCGTTACAGGTAGAGATTTGATTTTATCTGCTCTTTCCTTTAGCTGATCACAGATAGAGATTCTTGACAATGTTGAAACTACAGATTTATTCTCCTCCGTGATGATTTCTTGTCTGAGAAACGTCATCTTTTATGCTTCCATTGCGTTATTGTTGCGCTGTCTGTCAGATCTACTTTTGCCTAAACTTTTTTCCTTTTACGTTGTGATACCGTTTGCATGAATCATGAGTTATCTATGCTGTTTTCAGGATTCTGCTGAGTTATACTTGCAATATATACATATACATGTTCTTCAGAAGGATCTTTTCGAATGTGAATGCCCAAGGGTTTGGGTTCACAAATTGTTATGTACTACTTTCCTCTATTGGAAAATGAATATGTAGTCTTGGCTTGCTTACAGAAGTGAGATCTCTTTCTACGACAGATATTTAGGATCTGATTTGTCTACCTAAGGTGAGTGTAGGACCGGTTTCGAAAGTAAAGATTGTAAGTGATAAGTACATGATTTTATTTTTCATTTTTTGTTTTGATTCATCTTGCTCCCGTTTTCAATAGGGCTAAAGAACAAGTTACACAGTGCTTACCGGACTCAGTTGGGTATAAGTGGGTTAGATTTTGTGGGTTACAGGGCGCTAATTCAATTGTATGGACTTAGGTAAATGAGCTGTTAAAACATAATCTGTAGCATAATTCTTCATGGATTTTATGTCAAGATTTTAGTTTTGTATTTTAACAGGTGAGAATTCTTCTCATGTTTGGCTTCAATACGATTAAATCAATTTTCTTTGGCTGCTCTTGATCTGATTAGTGATCACGACTATAACATCTTTGTTACTTTAGCATGGAATGGTGAATATTCATCAAAGTTTATAAAGAGGTTTCAAGATTGTCATTTATTGTAAAAGAATAATTGTATATACACTCATATATTATATTTATTTGTTCATATATCTTTGTGTATTTATATGTATTTACGTGAGTATATATATATTTCTTTTCAATGGCACTATAACTTGAAAAGGTGAATTCTCATCAAGTTTGTGCAATAATTGAATGCAATTGAGCCCACTTAATTTGTGGTATAATTGTTCAATTAAAACTTTGAATTGGTTAATACTTTTTCACCTAAGTTATTTGAATTGAATTATTTTGTTCCCGATATTAGATGATTCTAATTAAATTGTGCATTTATCAACTTATTTAATCAAATAGCGAATCAAAATTGACTAGATTAGAGATAATAATGGGTTAGGCTAAGCCTAGGTCGCTCTTGGCCCAGCTTTGGTTATAGAGAGTTGCGGGCTAGCCTGTGGCCCGGCCCACTGATGGGCTAGCCTAACCCGTCCATTATTTTTATAAAAAAGATATTTAAATAACATCGTTTTAATCAAAACAATGTTATTTTAGACAAAATTAGCAAGTCAAGTTGGCCTGTGGCCTGACTAATCTGAGCCAAAATACCAGCTGAGCCGGACAGGTTGAGTTGAAATTGCTATTCTTAAATTAGATAATTTTTCCTAACGGTAGCTGAAGAAAATTTCCTGACAGTAGTATTAAAGTGACGACAAATAAATTTTTTATAGTGTCAAATTGTGTCCAACACACCACTAGCCCAGGCAACACTACAAGGGCACTGACAAGTCCACACACTACAAAAATACCAGCCCAGCTAATGTGCTACAAAGCAAAAGTCCAGCCCACGTACCACAGAAGCATCAGCGTCAGCAGTCACATGCTACAGAAGCAGCTGCCCAGCCTGTGCACCTTAGGATCAGCAGCCAGCTGACGCATACACTGCGTTAGTACCATCACAGCTCACACACTACAGACACAGCATCCCGGCAAAAAATTTCAAAGCAGTCGCCAGAAAAATCACTAAAAGCCCAACCTACACAATATAAAAGCAGTTCAGCCCATAAATACGAGAGTACCAATTGACCCAATTAAGGAGCACCTGACAAGAAGTAGACTTACAGGTTACAACTGGATCCAGAAGTTACACCGGAAAGCTCTTAGTCTGAGCCACTGAACCTCATCCCACGAGCTCCTAACGTAGCTAATGGAGCAGTAGCTACTGTAATAGAATGCAGCAAGCTTACTCCTTGTCTAGTAGCTACCGGACTACTACAGTAGAGTCCAGTAACTTATGAATCCAGTAGCTACTGTACTACTGGAACAGTAAGTAGCACACTAGCTAGTGTAGTAAGAGTCCAGTAGCTTCTAGTATTGCAGCTCCTGGACTTTAGTTTGGAAATTCTTAATACAGTAACTACTGAACTACTATAGTAGAGTCTTGTAGCTACTGGACTCTAGTCCAGAAGTTCTTAGTAAAATAGCTACTACTGGTAGCTTCTAATTTCCAGTAGCAACTGTTAGTGAAGTGGACCTTGTATCTACTGGAACCAGTAGCATCTGTAGTAGAGTCCAGTAGCTACTTAAGTTTAATAACTTTTAGTCTAGTAGCTACTGGACTACTACTTGACCCGGAAGTTACGGGACTTCATTCGAAAGCTTTTAGCCCAGTAGCTACTGGAATCTCTTTAAACAGTAGCTACTGTAGAGTCCAGTAGCTCTATACTAGTCTAGTAGCAACTATGGTAGAGTTGAGTAGCTCCTAGGCTTGTAGCCCTATTGGACTTAAGTCCAAATGTTTCTAGTCCAATAGCTCTTAGTTCAGCATATGAGATCTTTTGTATTATTCCTCAGTTTTTACTCTGTATTATAAGATCTTATTTACATATTAAGATCTTTTGTACTATTCTTCAATTTCTACTTTGTATCAAGATCTCATGTACAAATTAAATTTGAAGATGATATTCTCTAACATATTTACATATTAAGATCTTTT
>JAOSBN010000004.1:513425-527183 GCA_027563595.1 Erythroxylum suave
AAAAGGAATACCTCATAATATATTATTAACAAGTCATAATGTTAATACATGAATCACAAATATCCATTGGCCTAGGGTACACTACTAACACCAACTTCACACCGTATCTTTAGCACTATGTCCAACATAAAGCATGCTTTATCATTGTAAATGTTTGACTCCAATGCAGTGATTCAAACTATGGTGAAGCGGATGATGGAGAAGTTTAATTCTTATTGGTTTAAGGTTAGAGACATTGTTGTAGTATTATATGTGTTAGACCCGAGATACAAGATAGATGGAGTTGAATATGTTTATAATGCATTATACAGTGGTGAAGCTCAAGAGCGTCTACATACCATGAAACAATTATGGTATCAATTGTTTCATCATTATGAAGTCAGAATGCAACAAACTCTTAATCGAGATGCAAACAGTTCAACTCAGACTTCAATTTCAAGTTCGATCTTTTCTTTTGACCCATTATTGACAAATTTTCTTTCAAAATTTTTGAAAAAGAAAAGGGCTAGGATATCTTACAATATGATAGAGTTAGATAAATATGTTTTTGAAGATTGTGTTCCTAAAACTGAAGGTGAGTTATTCAATATATTGTTATGGTGAAAGACGTCTACATATAATTATCTGATCTTGTTAGCTATTCCATCGTCAACTGTTGCTTCAGAGTTTACGTTTAGTACTAGTGGTCGGATCATTACTCCTCATCATGCTTGACTTCATTATCGCATCGTGAAAGCTCTTATGTATGCTTAAAGTTGGTCAAATAATTAAGATAATTGATGGTAAATTCTTTTCTTTTTAGTATATTATTTTATCTATCTTTATATTATCTTACTTAATATTGTGTTTTTTATTTTCCTACAGCCATAGGTATTAATGCAGAGGGAACTAGTGAAATTAATCGACCAATTGAAGGTTACTTTGATCAAATATATGAAAATGAAGGAATTTTTAAATTTCTTTTTATATAATATTACATTCCTAAATATTGCTTTTATTTTAATATTATATTATTAAATATAATGTTTGTATATACAGATGATTGAATCTAAGTTATTGACAATCTTGCCAACAACTACAATTAATTAATTAGAATTAGACGATGCTCTCTCAGTCTCCGATCTCCAGTCTATCCAGCTACTGCTTTTGTAAATTGTATCTTTTCTTAAAAAATGATTTAGATAATCATTCGTGTACAACAAAATTTTCTATAGTTAATAAATATGGTTTTATCGATTCTCTCTTATAATAATTAATAAATTATTTAAGTAAATTAAAAATTCGTAATTAATTGAATTGAAATTCTTAACTATAATTGTTAACTTAATGACTTTTCATGCAAATTTCTAATTAATTGAATTAAATTTCCTAATTAATCATACCATTACATACATCTCAAGATTTTAATTTTAAAATGTACTTTCTCAATAATGACATACAAATGAACCTTCAATATAAACCTGACTTAATGACTTTTAACACAAACTGTGTTAATATTTAGCTTATTAGTCACTATAGAAAAAACATTAATTAAAACATTAAGAAGTTAGTAATATTACGCTTTCATTTAATGACATAGTTTTATTCAAATGAAGTATTAAGAGGTTTGAATAAAAAGATATAAATATTTCGTAATTTAATATTCGATAAACTAATAATTTTACTATATCATAATTATATGTTGTTGTAATTTAAAGTTGTGACATAATATATGTATTAAAAATAACAAAGTTAAAATTTTATAAATTTTATGAAATATGATATGCTTATAACACTCTAAGGACGAGAAAGATTTAAAGTAACACTTATATCAAGGTTTCGATTAAAGATCTAAAGAATTACTCTTAACAAACTTTTAATTAAAGTGACTTAGGAATGAATCCTCTAATATTAGAATTTAGATAGTAGAAAATATTATGAATATAAATTTAAATTAATTAGAATATAATGATTTTAGAAAAAACTAAAAGAACTATTTTCAAAAGTAATAAAATAAATAATTTATAAAAACATACTAAAAGTATTTATAAAATGTATTCTAGTTTTAATAAAATAATAGTTATTTTGTATATAATATACTGTACTTATTAGTTTTTATAACCCAATTACTCATATATTATTTTAAAATTGATACATTAGGATTAATAAAGTGATTAATTCATTTTAAGATTAATATAAATACATATATGCATAATGTATATATTGTATAAATATGAAAAATAAAATAAAAAGTTTAAATGTGTTAAGATTAATTATCATTTTAATTAATTTCTTTTAATATGTGCAATAAAAATAAAAATTTTAGACTTGGTTATTTAATAATAGATATAATATGAAAGACAATAATATTTAATAAACTTTTTTAAATCATATTAATAAGAAATATAATAATTTATTAAACACCTAAAAATAATATTTAAAATAATTTTATTGTACTTAGATAATAACTTTGTTATATTTACATTATAATTAATTGTTATAATAAAATTACAAAATTAAAATTAAATGGACTTATTTGTAAAAAAATAATTATGACAATATTATTGTTGTTAAATATTTTTAATAAATATAAATTAGTTTATATTGGCGTGCACGTCATCATCAGTCTCTAATTTCAAATGGCAGTTGAGCAGTTGTCAACTGCCTATAAGTGGGCATAAAGTTCAAGAGTGAGCGGTTGGACAAAGTCCACAGGGTTAGGAGTTGCCCTGGAAGTAAAGGGCTAATAAGCCTGGATTTCGAGAAGCATGTGAGAGTCGCTTGTTGCTTCCACTTATTTGATAAAAGTTGGAGATCGGCCATTACGGAATCTTCTATTACAAGTGCTACCTTACTAGCAGCGCATCTAAATATTCTTTCTCTGACTTTGCAATTGATCAGCCATCTTTTCTGATGTTTGTGCACTAGAAAGTGCTGTGCTCTGTCACTTGCCCACTTGATGCTTGATGCTTGATGCTCGGATTCTCTTCAGCAGGCGAGTTACTTAATCATCGTGATCTTCTCTTTATGCTCGAGTATATCTTCCTGTGAAAGAATTTTGATCTGGGTATTCGTAAAATTGCTCAAATATATTCCTTTTTGACTTCTTTCCGCTGACCCTAACCTCGTAATTGAGTTTTGGAGCATAATTGATGGTTCTCCTCATGTGGGTTGTTGCAAGTTTTGCTGATTGTGAATACTGATGATGTGGAAACATCATCACGTTCTAACTGACTGTGGCTTTCCATAAATAGGTGATTTTTAGTGTTTTCATTCCTAATCTGGTAAAGCATAAAAATTTTCAGTTTTTGTACTGCTGATACTTTCTATCTTATGGCGTTAACATGCAAGCATATGTAAGTTGGCGTGGTCCGATGAGGGACAATATGGATGATGGAGAGTTAGAGCTTTCAGATCGGGTTTTGCTACCGAATACAGATTCATCAAGCAATCTTCAGGGCTCAGCATCAGTAGATTCATTTCTTGACGATTTGTTGAAGAACACCAGGACGTGTACTCACACTCACACCTGTAACCCTCCTGGTCCTGATGCAACTCATACACATACATGTTACCACACGCACACTCAAGTTATTCCTTCTGAAGAAGAAGGTAGACAGAACAAGGAGCGTTCCAAATCAAATTCCAAAAGGCCATCAGGAAACAGAGAGGCCGTGCGGAAGTACAGAGAGAAAAAGAAGGCGCAAACTGCTTACTTAGAAGAGGAAGTTAAGAAACTGCGTGTATTGAATCAGCAATTGGTCAGGAAACTTCAAGTTCAGCCAATTCTTGAAGCTGAAGTCTGTAGGCTCAGAAGCTTATTGGTTGACCTGAGAAGGAAGATTGATAATGAATTGGGTGCATTTCCATTCCAAAAGCAGGGTGCCAATAGTACCATTTTTAAGGATGGTGACTGTGGCTTGCTGTCGCCGAGCACGGTGGTTGCGCCGCAGTGTCAGGTGGATTTGCCTTGCTTCAATCCACAAACAGGGTCATCATCACAAGGTAGTGTTGTTGGAAATGGGAAATTATTCCTGTCATGGGAAGGGAATTGTCAGCCTGCTATAACAGATTGTGAAGTTAATGCAACTAATCTTTCAAACACTGAAGGACATAGGAGGAACACAGTTGAATAGATGTTGTCTCATCTGCATCTCAAGCTCCATAACTGGATCAAAATCGTAAGTTCCTCCGATCTTTTTTGATATATTGAAGTTGAGTAGTGCTTGGATGTGGTTATGGTGTGTCTAACGAGAAAAATACAGCCTTTTGATTGTATACAGTACACGTTCAAATAGTTTTACACACAGTTGAATAAATGTGTTCTCATCTGCATCTCAACTTCCATAACTGGATCCAAATCAGTTCCTCAGATCTTTTTTGATATATTGAAGTTTAGTAGTGCTTGGATGTGGTTATGGTGTGTGTCTAATGAGAAAAGTACAGCCTTTTGATTGTATATACCATATGGTACACTTTCAAATATCTTTATCTTTGTATCGTTTGGTGAAAGTGAAACTACACTTACATATTTCAGTTTTTGCTTTTGCCTAGAGAATGCACCAGCAATATTTTCACAGCCTCAAATCAATACAATATAATCATATATCAATAACTCATTGATAGAATCACGGACTTATAGTATGTTTGGTTGGATGTTAATTAATGGAACGGAACGGAACAAAATAGAACGGAGATGAATGGTTTATAGTATAATGGAATATAATACGGTGAAAAGTTGTTTGGGAGGGATGGAATGGTTCATAATGTAATGAAAATATTATTTAAAAGATAGATTGAATGAAATATAATGTATAATAAATGACTATTATAATCCTGATATTAAAATAATTGTTGCAAAAAATTTAACGTTATGATTTTAAAACAAAAATCATATCCAATTAAAAACTAATGGTTCAAGTCACAACCGTGATAAATAATTTTTTATTTATTTTCTATTTTAAAATATTAAAAATAAAAGTTTTTTTATTTATTATTAATTATATATAAATTATTATTAATTATTTAATATATTTTATTTTATTATATGTAATTTATATTTAAAATTATTTATTTATATTTTTATTGATAATTAAAACTTGAAACAAGCAGGAGAAGTCTCGTAGTTCATATTCGGATGAGCATCCCACTAATAACAACAAGAGCTAGAAACTCACATGGAGCCAAAAAAGAACAACACAAACGTAGAAAAGACGAAATAGTGAACGAACGTCAGGGCTTCAAACATATTAAAGCATTTCTACGGAAATTGGAAGAAGAAATGTTACAAGAAATAATTGATATTAAAAAAATTATTTAGAGTATATTAGATAGTATGTATTTATTACTTTATGTTTCATCCTAAATCATTTGAATTGGAAGTTTGTTATTTTTACTGTTTAGGATGGAATTGCACATAGCATGAAATCGGATGGCAGTCTTTTCTTTGCTTGGTCAGATCCACATCCGTTCCTTTTTTGAATGCATTTCCTTCTCCTTGTAAGCCATCCACGGCACTTGAAATAACTGGTGAAGTATTCATTGAGACTTGAAATTGCGTAGGTAGTAGCATAGATAGATGTTCTGATGTGATCTCTCACTTGAAATAGGGGAGGTTTCAATAAGGAGGAATGATTCTAATAATGAATTAGGCTTTTCCATCTCATTTCATTTCATTCCATTCTATTATAAAACTTTCAACAAAACGATAGAAGTGTGTTATGTTCCATTCCGTTCCATTACTAACTCTCTCACCAAACAAACCCTTAGGGTTAACAAATTAGTCTGGTTATATTTGTGCTATTAACTTAACATATTAAATCTGATTTAATCAACTCAGAGTTTAGGCTTCTGTTAAGAATACTCACATGTGAGTGCCTTATATAGGAGAAAAAGAGAAAAGAAGATTTACATATAAACCTAATAAATTACTCTATCTTTTACTAATTGATTTTATGATAGAACCTCACTAAAACTTATGCGTGGTCTACTCTTTCTTTCTCGTATGAGCACGTAAGCCCATTGTAAATTTAACAGCTTCGAACTTCAAATCTGACCAATAATGATTGATTTGAGTTCAAATCGAGTTTACATCTAAGAGTTTAGGGGGTTGCTCCAAATTGGGTAGTCAATAATACAGTTTGGACTGGAGTAGTGAGGGAGTTACTTTGTTTGAATTGTCGTTAGGCCCATGAGAAGAACTGTTAGTTCCAAAATGGACTCAAATCTAACGTGCGCAAATGGTTCACTACGAAGGTAAATATGTGGGTTTCCTTACATAGTATTAGGGATGGCACTCGAACCGGGCCTAAGTTAGAATTAAAACCCAATCAAAGCATAGTATTAGGGATATTACTCGTTCTAGGCCTAAGTTAACAGGTAAAACTCGATTAAAGCACAAAATTTGAAATTTTGGTTTAAGAGTTAACTCGTTTCTCTTGACAACGATCAAAATAAAATAATTAGACTATTACTGTAATAATGATGAGTCTAGGTCGATTTTATAGGGAATGTATATAAAGTTTATGAAATGAAATTAATTGATGTTTAGGCTTAACAGGGAAGTTTTGGATTTAATAAGAAAATAAAATAAAATAAACCTAATAAAAATAAAATTAAAAACATATAAAAATGATAAAATTGAAGAATTCGGTAAGAATTTAATTCTTTAGTTCAATCTTGGTTTACACCCTAATTAAGCATAATTTATTGATATGTTGTTGTTTTATCTCTCTTAGTAATTATCGGTTGTAGATTAACAATAAGCTCTATTAATCTCAGATTTTCCTTAGATCCTAGTTAATTACGAGCGCTCGTTAATTAATCCTAGCTATCAAGAAATTTAGAATAAACTTTTTAAGTTTATCCGAAGAATCGCTTTACAAATCAGAAAAATAGACCAATCTAGGTAATAATCACACAAACTCAAATTATTTAACTTATGTTATTTTATCCTTAATGATTATGAACCATTAGTTGCTACACATGAATTGGGAATATAACGATTACGTATTGCATTCGATTCTAACAATGAGTTTTCATGAAAAACGATTCAATAAAACATTAAAATCATCATCATTCAAATACCCAATCATTCCATATAAAATAACATAATCAATTTTTAATGAGAAAAAGGAAACAATAAAACAATCAATAAATACTTAAACCGGGTTGTCGGCGCCAATATCACTTCCGAATTGACATCAAAATATCTGGCCTCCGTGTGTCTTTTAAGAAAATGCTTTAACCTCCTATAAAAATTACCCCAATCGAAACCCCAAATTTTATAATAAAATTACTGTTACCATGTCTGTACAGTGCAATACTCCCAAGTCCTAACACAGATCTGTCAGATCAGGTTTTGATTATGTCATGTTGGTTTTGACGGTAATGAACAAAACAATTCAGGAAATATCAGACAAAACTGTTTGCTAATCACAGTACTACATCAAGCCAAACCGTGTAATGAGAGACCAAGCGAAACAGGAGAGAGTCACATCCACCCAAGACCAACGAAGGTCATGGTTTGGGTTTTATCCGGACCTACATGATTGATTTCTCTTAGCCTATGCTTGCCGAACGTGACAATCTGGTTCGTTCGACGTTTCTTGGAAGCAGGAGGAGGCCACATGGGGGCTCTCTCTCTCCCCCGATCTTCCCCTACTTGTCCTGTGTCTCTATTTGTTTCATTAATGCTTCTCTCTAAATTTTCTTCGCTAGTCAATTTCTGCCTCCTCCTGTCTACTCTGTTACATCTCATTATTCTGCCTCCTCCCAATCTGGCCCAGCTCCCCTAAATTTACGGTCCGAGGGTCCGAGCTCATTTCGAAATCTAGTTTGATTGTTCGTTTTAGTCTTTAAATTTATCCAAATTTAAAATTTTAAAAACAACTAATATATCATAAAATAAATTAAAGATTAAATAAAATTAAAAATTTTAAAATATTATCAAAAAATACTATCGTTATTTATTAAGAATTTAAAATTTAATTAAAAGAGAAAATATTAAATAAAAATTAATTGATTGATTTACAAAACTAACTGATTAATTAATAACTTGATCATTTTTTAGCAATAAGAGTTATTAACGTAAATCAAACCGAAAAGTCAACTGATTCAAGATTTTTATTATTGGACAGGTTAAATTGACCGATTCAAGTGTAAAAATTTTGAACCATTCAATTTTTGGTTTGGTTTTCAAATTTTCAGTTCAATTTATTTTAATAATTTTTTTTGTTAAAAACTTATCAATTTATTAATTAATCGATCAATTTTTGCAAATTAATAAGTTCTTATAAGTTAAAATAAATCAATTAATTTTATTTAATAATTTTTCAGTTAAACTTCAATATCTTTAATATATAAGAACAGTTTCTTTTAATAATATTTCAATTTTTTAAATTAATAAGTTTAAAATAAATCAATTAATTTTATTTAATAATTTTTCAGTTAAAATTCAATATCTTTAATATATAAGAACAGTTTCTTTTAATAATATTTCAATTTTTTAAATTTATTAAATCGATTTTATGAGAGCGAAATAACCTTTTAAACCTGAAATTCTTTGTTTTACTGATTTAATTTTTGATCTGGTTTTTAAAACACTAAGAAAAACATCATTTTAAATCTAAAATCAAGTAGTTTAAATCTTTTAGATTAATCTTCAAGTTTAAAAATAAATTAAATTAAATCTAATTTATGAATTTTTAATAAGATCATATTGCATTTAAATCCAATTGTGTTGTTTATACATTTAGGGGACTTCATTTATATTTATTTTTTAAACAATTTATTGAATAATTTTTATTGTTAAAAATCAATCAATTTATTAATTAATTGGCTAATTTTTATAAATTAATAAATTCTTATAAATTAAAATAAATACAAACATTTTTATTTAATAATTTCTTTTTTAATTAAACTTCAAATTCTTTAATAAATAAGGACAATTTCTTTTAATTATATTTCAAATTCTTTAATTTTATTTAATTTTTAGTTGGTTTTATAAACGTTTAATTCTAGTTGATTATTTTAAACATTTGTCTTATCAATTTTACTTTCAATTTGATTTTTAAAACATTGTAAAAAGTACTGAAAAATATTTGAGTAATATTAAAAACGGGTACGATGACGAGTTCGACTCGGTCTAATCTACCATCGCATTTTTTTCACAAAATAACTCAAGTTTAATTTAGAATTCGACTAAGTTTTAAGTATCACATGTCGAGTTTGAATTAAATTTGCTCTAATTTTGCTCGAAAATTTTTTTTGAAATGATCTCTTTTAATTTTAAAATTTTATATTTATAAACTAAAATAATATTAATTTTAAAAGGAGAATTGAAACCATTCTCACACATCATACGAACCTTATTTCGAATCTTGACCCTTTAATTTATAATTTTTTTCAAATTTTGAATATCAAAAGTTTCTTTGTATTAAATTGTTAAATTTTTGCACCAATTAAAAGACAAAAAACAAAAAAAAAACGAATTTTCCTTATGAAAAATACCATTTCTCTGGAAAATCGAGCTCCAATCATTAAAATTTTTAATCTTCACACATGAAAGAGACTTATTATGGCCTTTTACATGCAACGTTGTGAGATTGGAACTTACTCAACTGCTTCGGGGAAGTGTCCAAGTCGAAGACAAAACATACCAGCCGGCGGCGATTATGTTATTTTCCGAATTTTTGTTCAAGTGGTCCTCGTGAAAATCATGTTTGTTGACCTTTTCATCTAACTTTGGTCCATTTTGTCAATCTTCTTTAAAGTTTTGAAACAAAAGGAAAAGCCTAAGAAGCACCGCATGCGGATATTGAATTTTCAAACTTTTCATCAACTTAAAAATCCAAAAAAAAAAAACCTGTAATATCCCTTTTCATTGCTCTTCGTGTTTTGAGTAAATTTGGACTGGCCGCTATAGTTTTTATTCAACCGGTTTCAGAATCATATGTGATAATCTCTCCATCTCTAAAATAAATAAATAGGGTGACGGTGGATTCCCTTACTGTAAACCTTATTGAGATTTAAGCGTCAACTTTACCTCCTCATTCTAAATTATAGCCAAAATCAGGTTAGAGACACAAAACATGATCGGTTCGATCAAAGCAACTGGGCAAGCTTAAAATACTAGTACCTCTTGTTAGTGATTGTTTGGAGTTGATTAAAGGAGGGTAGATTGTTGATATAATACACATTTGGCGTGAAGGTAATTGTTGTGTGGATCGACTTGTTGACTTAGCGCATTCATCACATCAAGGACTTACTTATTGTGAAGACCCTCCGATTCAATTACATCCTATCCTTGCGGAGGATCGGGAGGGAATTAACGTCTTACGAGCTCAAATTTCTTTATCTTCTCTGTTCATTAGTAGCTAAAAAAAAAAGTAATATTCAACAAATTGTAAATATTAATTTCAAAATAAGTAGTTAAGTGAACTTTTTAATTGAAATTGTTGAAATTTCAAGATGAAATTTATGAATATTACTCAAGATAACTCTGGAAACCTCAAGTCAAACTGTCAAAAAATCACTTATACAATTATTATAATGAAAATTTCCATTGAAATATAATAAATGTTCCAAATGAATTTCTTATATTATGTTTATTCGGTAAATTTGTTCTTACTTATATTTTTGTTTAAGTATTTTTATACTTTAGTTTCTGAGATCGACAACTTTCTTCACAAGAGAAAACAAAATTTGTGTTAATTTTTTATGTTCTATTAATATTAAGTCTTAATAGAATAATGAATAAGAACAAGTTACGGATAATAAATAAATGTAGTATAAATCTCGTAATTATAATCTCATTATAATTTTATTTGGAATGTGTAATTATCTAATAAACTGTCTTGTATACATCTAAACATATATAACATAAATAATATCTTTAAATTATTTTGTTATCAAACTACAACTAATTGATTGACTGTAAGATATAAACTAATAGGTCGAACTTATACTGCTAACTCTAATTGATTCAAAACCCATATATATCGAGCAAGCATAAATTCAAAAAGATTTTGTTTTTAAATTTTAAATTAAAAAATATAAATTTTGTTTAGCTCGAATTCAACTAGACTTCCAGGTGCGGGTCTCGAACCGGGCCTAGATCCTTATAAAATTTTTAGTTCAGGACTAGGCCCTTTTTTCTATTTATTCCTCTGTGTTAAGACCTAAAAGATGACATAGTACATGAAGACTATAAACTTTTTTTTTTAAATGGAGGAATCTATAGTCGTTATCTTCTAGATGTGCATTAAGTAAACTTTCAGATTGACACAATAGCTTGCAAATTATATCAACCAGATATTTAGCACTAGACAAATCCTGTACAACAGACTTGATCTAAAGAATGTAAGTAGAGAAATTCAAATACATAATCTTTTAACCTTATAACTTTTACTCAATCAACTCAATCGCCCTCTAAAAAACACGAAGACTATACATACTAGTGTTAATAATTTGAGAAAAATAAAGAAAGAGCAAAGAAGAAAAGGAAAAAAGGAAAAAGACTGAGTAAGGGCAATGATAGCTTAAGACAAAGCTCTTTACCTTAATGATAAATAAACCAAAGAAAAGCTAAGGTCGACGAGGCAAAACCAAACATGCCTACCTAAGCCTCTCTTTGTCTATCTCTTTAGTATTTCTATTTCATTTAACTATAAATATGTAAAGAGTCATATGACATTTTGTGATAATTGATACAAATACATCTCCCCCACCTTCGTGTGAACTCATTTTCTCTTTGTGCATTGAAAGGGACTTTGTACGCATTAGAGACAAACCTTTATTTGTCGCCTTTGATGACATAAGCCGCCTTTTTTTCCTGGTTCTTACTTAACACTTCCCAAACTCCTTTATCTTCTTCTACTCCTCTCATCTCTCTCTCTCCCTCTCTCTCTCTCTCTCACAGGCTTCAGCATTCTCAACGGTTTCAAACCATATGATTAGATGTAATGACTTAGACGGGGAAGGAGATTAACCAAATACTCATGAAATCGAAAGTTATAAAAGTGAAGGACTACAAAGTAACTTAAACCCTACACAATCTAGGACTAGATTTCTTAAATCCTACATAATCTAGGATTAGATTTCATATGATATTTTCTGGAAATTTCTAATAATGTCAAGTATCATTTCTATTTTGACATTTTTAATTTTCGAAATTTTATCCCCGATAAATAAAGGGTTAGAAAATTTTCTAGTTATGAATCGTGTATATAACTAATAGGCAATGTTTGGTTACAATTTTGAATCCTGGTTATAATGTTTTTATCATATTTAATTAAATCATATCGACATATTTATATAGATCCTATATAAATATATATATGAGATTTAATAGTTGGAACAGAGTAACTGAAACATCAGATTTGATGTGAGTAATCTAACTCATTTCTAATTTGAGTTGATAAATTTTTTATTATCCAAACAATCATGATAAATTAATTTAATCTAATTTAAGTTAATTTAAATTCAATTTTAAGAGACCTAAACTCAATTCAACAAGTTACTAAAGCTAGAGAAAAGGGATATTTAAAAAAATTATACTCAATTTATTAAAAAAAAGGAGTTAGACTTTTTTGTATTAAAGTAACATAAATAGTCTTATTTGTAAAAATACAAAGAAAATATTACATATATTATGACCCTCTCCAGATCTCCACAAAATGAAAAGTCTTTATACGTCCAACTTTTTTTCCTACTTGTTCAAGTAACCCTCCGGACCCTTTTTTCCTTTCATCTTACAAACTACTCCTTTGTTACATCGTGGGCCAATTTAACTAGAATCAAACACTACTTAAACCCGCTTTAACCGTACTTCGAATTAGTTCGGTTCTATTTATCACTAATTTATAATATATTTTTTACATCGATATATCAGAAATAGTCTTTCTATTATTTAAAAATAAGATTGCGTAATTTTGAACATTCTTCAACTCCGCATTTGGCGAAATTTCTAATAAAATATTGTTACTATTGTTATACTATAATCCACAATGATTCCAAATTAGCTTGACCAATTTGTCTTTTTGACCTAGCTCCATAGTTCATTTCCCATTGAGCGGCATCTCTATATGATCTTATACGGTTTAAGTGTTTTACGGGGTACAAGTTGAAAGGGAGGACAAGGCTTTATGAATAATTAAAGATGTAGTGTTTTTTGGTAGCTAGGGAGATGTCAACATCGGCGTATTATAATCATTAGTACTTGATTAGATTAGCTATCAGGTACTGCAATTATTAAGAATCTTGTAAGAACTATTTGTTACAGACAGAATTAAGGCAGTACAAGGTTTGTACTTAAACATACCCGAGTCTTGATGAGATTGAGAGAATTGAATAATAATAATTATGATTATAATTATTCTAGAGTAAAATTTTACGAAAATGCAATTATTTATTAATTATATATTTTAAATATATTATATTAAGTATGATCCAATTAATTACACTTACGCATAAAAAGGATCTATAAGAAAATTATTAATAATTATAAAGACTTGAACTCAAAATTAGTAATTCTAAAAATTATCTTAATGGTACACCATTTTATAAATAAAAATTAAGATTTTATATTAACAAAATTTGTGATTATTTTATTTTTTGTGCATTTGTTCAGTTCGATCCAATATAAAGTCAATGAATATGTCACAAATTGATTGATTTTGGGATGGATTTGCATTGAGGCTAATATGGTCAAAGGTTAAAAATTTTCAAAAAAAATAAAATCATTTTTTAAAATTTAAAATATATTTAATCAAACTTAAT
>JAOSBN010000004.1:533090-570930 GCA_027563595.1 Erythroxylum suave
TGCCTTTATTATCTCAAGTATTTCAAGTCTTTTTGAATAATTTTTAAAATACTCAAGTCATTAGTCTTTTTTTTTAAATAGAATAACTCGTAATTGTTATCTTTTGGATGCACACTAAGTAAACCTCCGGATTGATGCAATAACCTGTAAATTACGCCAACGAGTATTCCGTACTAGACAAACCCTGTACGATAAGCTTGATCAAGAGAGTGTAGATAAGAGGATTCGAACACACATAACCTTTTGCCCTTATGCTCCCACTCCATTAACTGGACCACCCCTTACGGGGCCTTAAGTTATAAATGATTGCATATGATTTATGATTTAGTCAATATGTATAAAAATAATAATGATGAGGTTTCTTAATAAATTTAAAAAATTGTATAATTTTTAGTATTATAACAAAAATGATGTGTTCAAATGTTTAAAACCCACTCTTCTCTAATAATTAAATTTATCTGAATTTATAAAAAAGGTGTCGAGAATTGGATTTTTAATTATAAGTTATAAAAGGGGTTAAGATAATATTTAAAATTAAAATTTTAATTAATTAAAATTATGATATACTAACAAAAGTTTTAAAAACCGGATCGAAAATTAAATCAGTAAGATAAAAGATTTAAGATTTAAAAGATTTAACCCTTACTAAACTTTCATAAAATTGGTTAAAGATGGAATAAAATTAAAATTTTTGTAATATGACTAAAGAAAATTGTTCTTAACTATCAAATAATTTAAAGTTTCATTGAAAAAGGAAACTTTTAAATGAAAATTAATTGATTTATAAAAATTTGTTAATTTATAAAACTAATAAACTTGTAAATTTTTAACAATAAGGTAATTAAAGTAAATTGAGCCAGAAAATTAAAAATCGAACCTAGAAGTCAACCAGTTTAAGATTTTTATAACTGAACCGATCGAACTGATTAATTTTTTTAATTACTGATATTTAATTTAAAATATAAATTTACGTTTATGTTTACACTTATATATATTTTATCAATATTTTAAGTATAATTAAAAGTTTATTATTTTTCTTATTTCTTTTTATCCGTGTATGATTCTCAACATAACTTTATATTTAAATTGAAAATATTGAAAACTATGGAATTTATTTCTTAACAAGCTTTTAAAATAATTAGTGTATATAAAAAAAAGTTAAGACTGGATTATGTATAACACTTACAATTATATCAAATTCTCTATTCCAATTACTCTATTTTAAATTATAATCTTATTCTATTAAATCTTATGTATTTATATAAATATATAAATAAGATTTAATAGAATATAATAATAATACTATATTCGATACCGGGTATCGTTGATGTGCTGTTATAAATGATTAAATAAATTTTTTGATATTAAAAAGTAGGAAGATTAAAAAAAATAAAAAAAAAGAAAGATTCGAGGAAAGATCCTCCCATTTCCCACCTGTGGTTTGTTTAACCAGACCCCAATGTTGTCGCAATCAGGCAACATGTGCTTTTTGTGGTGGGCCGGGGGCCTCGACTGACTTAGATGTTTGCTCCTCTTTTTATGTTTTCTTTTTTAATAAAACTTTAATTGTGAAATTAATTTACCTCGAGCCTCGTGTCTCCCCTATTAATATAGGGGTAAGCTTTATCAAAGGTAGAAGTTGGATTGTGAAATGAGTAGCTAAAGTGATAAGCAAACTTTTATGAGTGTAATTTAAGTTTTGATGGACGATGGATTTAGAAAAAGGTTAAATAAATAAGAAATACAAAGTAAATAGTTAATTGTTCATTATTATTATAAGAGAAATAGTTTGATATTCTATTTTTGAAAAATTTTTTTACCTTTATTTAGTAGAGGAATGAAATTCATTTTTTTGTAGTAATTTTTATAAAACATATTTTAAATACTAATTAATTAAAATATAATTCATTCATTAATTAAAATATTGTAATAAATCAATTAATTAATTGAAATAAATAAATAAGTAATTATATTATAATTAATTAAAATATAATTAACTGATTAATTACAATATAGTTAATTAAAAATAATTTATTTATTAATTAAAATGTTGTAATTAATGGATGAATTAAAATATAATTGATTAATTAATTACAATATTTTAATTAATCAATTACAATATATTTGATTAAAATATAATTAATTAAAATATAATAATTTTTATTTTTCAATGTTTTTTACAAACTAACCACTTTTGATGATAATGGTAATCATTCCTTCCTCTAACCAACTATTATAATTATAATGATAATCTATTCTTATTCTTCACTATATTAATTCTCATTCTTATTATCATTCCCCTATGTCAACCAACCGTCTCCTTAATCATTTATTTTTTCAATAGTAAGACATAGACTTTTATAATAATTTTAATTTTTAATATTTTTCAAAAATATGTCCTATTTTTAGATTTTGGTTAAAAATAATGACGAAATATAAACAATAAATATGAATTAATCAAATATTATTATCACAGTAATCCAATTCAACCCCTTAAACTTCAAGTAAAGTAATTATACTCGATTTAAATTAATAATTTATCACAATTATAATAATTTATTACTTTCACTCAAACTTAAATAGTTTGATTCGAATTAAAGACTTAATTCAGCATCATTATATTAACATAATTTGATTAGTCTAATATTTACACTGCATGTGTTTCGCTATTTTAAAGAGTTTTTTCCACTCGAGTTTTAAAAACTTAAAAAACATATTTATCATTAATAACTTAAATTAAATTACTATTAAAAAACATTTAAAAATATACATAATTCTTAAATTTAAAATATTTATTCAATTTGCATTAAACAATGACTTGGTGATTGTGACACTAATTGTAGACTAATTAATAAGCAACAGTTGTTTCAATTCATGGCCTTTCAACCTCCAATTTCAAATTCCAAAATCTGAGAAATATTCTAATTTGGTTCTGATCTTTATATGCTGGCGGTCAATATACTAAGTGGTGAATTTAAAATAAGGCAGTGATACTGAAACTTTAATGAAAACAAAGAGTGCATATGAAGTTTGGTATATATGGTTTAAATAATGTTAATGTCTTGACTATTTATGTTCTTATTTGTTTAACAATGTTTTAAATTCCGATCCGTTAGACTGGAAGATGAGAAAAAGATTTATGGTTTAAAAGGTTTAATCGGTACTACAATATTATAAAGTCGATTAAGATCAAATAGAATTAAAGTATTTAAAATATGATTAAAAGAGATTTAGAGGAATTCACGGTCATTATCTTTTGGATGCGTACTGGCTAAAACTTCGAATTAATGTAATAAACCTGTAAATCACGCTAATTAGGTACTTTACACTAGGGAAGTCTTATACGACAAACTCGATCGAGAGAGTGTAAGTTGAAGATTCAAACATAAGACCTTTTAACCCCATGCTATCCCAACTTTACCAACTCGCCCATCCCTTAAGAGGCAACTATCCTTACCTATGGAAAAATTTGAAATTTAATTAAAAACAGAGATTGTTAAATAAATATCAGTTGATTTATTTTAGTTTATAAGTATTTATTAATTTAAAAAAATTAACCAATTAATTAATAAAGTGATTATTTTTTAATAATAAGAATTATTAAAATAAATTGAACATGAAAATCGATTTAAAATACATTACTAAAAGATATGTAATAAATTTTAAAATTTAAAATATTAAGAGTAAAATATTAATAAAAAATAACCTGAACTTCATATGATTTATTATTTTCTTTTCTCCAGAAAATTAGAATAAAGAGAGTTTAAAAAATAAATAAGAAAAAGAAGCAGTGAGTGCGAGGATTGACTGACTCCTCTGACCATCACCACTTCCAAAGGTTTGAACTTTGAAAACACACACGCAAAATATACCAATCAAAAAAGCAACTGCGATTCACCCTCCAATCACCATACATGGTGTCTATTTCTCCTCCTTCGGTCCCGTGCCCCGGGATGGCGCGTGCGATTTCAGTACACATCATGGCAAGTGGAAAAGAACCAGCTTGCTCTGTTTTACGGTCTCGCAGATACAGAGAGAAAGAGAGCGTTTTTATTGTTTTTGGGTGTGTCAGCAAAGGGGTGTTTGGGGGCAATAGAACGTGCATTATTTGAGGCACTGATCTGGATCCACTCAAAACACAAGCACACTCTCTTACTCACTGTGGTCTTGGTCGAGAGGGATGGAGGGTTAGGGACATGTAGGGGGAGAGAGAGTGTCTACGGAGTTAAAGCTTTGACTGTCCACTACTAGCTCAAAACCCCAGAAAAAAATAGACCCTTGGTAGCAGAGCAGAGCAGACCACACAGTAATTGCAGTGAAGCAATTGATTCTTTCTCTGCCGGTGCTGTTACTAGCTTCTGCAACCACAAGGCGGTGGTTTGGCTTTTGTAGTAAGTTTGAGAGAGAAGTATTGTTTCAACTTTTACTAGATACAGAGAGAGACCATTCAAATCATCTTCTTGGTCACTGAGAGGAATTAGAGAAAGAAAGGTGTCTTCTTTGGTGGGTAAAGACCGTACTCTGGTAAGGTGAAGAGGAGAGTCAGTCAGTTTTGTTTTGTTTTGTTTTTTGATAATACTAGCTTTTGTTAATGTTGAAAAGAAAAAGAACACAACTTGGAACTTAATCATTTCACATCCTCTGTTTTTTTCCTTGTTTGCTTTTTGGTTTCTTGTTCTTAGCTTTATTAAGAAATTCAACCACTTCCTCTCTCAAATGTTTTATCTTCCTATCTATCCTTTTACTTTTGGCAAAGGCAACTATTGGCTTCTCTCATCAAGTTTCTTCCTTTTTAATCACACATACACACACACGGGAATACTCCTTTTGAACGTTATCTTTCCTTTTCTCTTTTCCTCCTTTCTCTTTACCTTTCTTTTCTTGGGTTTTGCAGGAACCAAAAGAAACCGCACTGTTGCTCATAATACTCTTCTTTCAAGTTGTTAGGTAGGGTTTGTAGTTGAGAAAGAAGTTTTACTTGTCAGGAGTAAGAGTACGGAGACACAAAACAAAAGAACGAGGGTTGTGGTTTGGTGTGAAACCTACTGCTGAACTCAAGAAGTTGTGATAAGCTATGGATGGTTACGAAGCAACCAGAATTGTCTTCTCAAGAATCCAGAGCCAAGACCCGGAAAATGCTTCCAGAATCATGGGTCTGCTTTTGATTCAAGACCATGGCGAGAAAGAAATGATTAGGCTTGCCTTTGGCCCTGAAGCTCTGGTTCACTCAGTGATCCTTAAGGCTAGGAAAGAACTTGGACTCAGTTCTCCTTCTTCAAGTCCCTCTTCACCATCTCCACTATTTTCAAGCAACCCCATATCTATCTCCAGGCAAAACTCCTCTTCTTCATCGAGGCTTGGACTCAATATACCTTCTTCTCTAGCTATTCCAAACTTATCTTCATCAAATGGTTCTTCATGGAGTTGTGTCTCTGACCTCCCTAACGCTGATGACTTGATAAGTCCTAATGGTAGCTCACTTAATCCTGCTTCGGCCCCTTTCTTTGCTAATGGAAGTGGAGGATCTGATTTAATTGATGAATTCCAGTTACAAGACCAACTATCATTTCTTAACGATAACTCACAGAACCTTGGACCAAAAAGTTCGGATCTTTTCCAACTTCAACTAGATGCTTTATCAAGTCCAACTGGTGCGGATAACGATCCCATGTTGTTCCCCTCCTACTGGGGTGGTTCTGTTCATCGCCGCAGCTGCTCTGTTAACGACGCTTTGGCGTCGGACGACCCAAGTTCCGAGTTGGGATGGCGACCTTGCCTTTACTTTGCTAGAGGGTACTGCAAAAATGGGAGCAACTGTAGATTTGTCCATGGTGGGCTTGCAGAATCTGATGGCACAAGTATGGTGGGTTCACCTAACAAACTGGACATGCTTGACCAGTGCCATGAAATGATTAGATCCAAGTCGGCTCAGCATCAAAGATTAGCTGCAGCTTCGCAGCTTATGAGCTCTGCTTCTTCTTTTCCTTACTCTCCTAAATGCATGAACTTTCTTCTTCAACAGCATCAGAGCGATAGTCAGAGGTACTCTTCTAAATTTTCTTGCCTTTAGGCTCAAAAACACTAATCGTTCTTTGATATTCCTCAACCTTTTGTTGAAATTTTTACAGAGCTGCTGCTGCTGCTTTGATTATGAGTGAAGACATGAACAAACTAGGCCGAGCTCGGTTGGATAGGAACGATTTGGTGAATCCAGCCTCAAGACAGATCTATCTTACGTTCCCAGCTGACAGCACTTTTAGAGAAGATGATGTGTCGAATTATTTCAGGTTAGTTTTTGCTTTTGTGCGTTTCTTCTGTGAAACTGGAAGTTCTTATGGTTGCATCATTTGTTACAGTATTTATGGACCGGTCCATGATGTGAGGATTCCTTACCAACAGAAGAGGATGTTTGGTTTTGTGACTTTTGTTTATCCGGAGACTGTGAAGATCATTCTGGCTAAAGGAAACCCTCATTTTGTGTGTGATGCTAGAGTTTTGGTGAAGCCTTATAAAGAGAAAGGCAAAGTTCCAGACAAGTACAGGCATTTTCTCTTATCCTCCCTTCTCATTTTTCTTCAATCTCTTTACTGAGCTTATAACTTTAAGCGGTCTTGCTTAAACTTTTAGCTATGGTGTTTTTTTCAGAAAGCAACAGCAGCAACAAGGGGATAGGGGTGACTTCTCTCCTTGCGGTACCCCAACTGGTCTTGATTCAAGAGATCCTTTTGATCTCCAGCTTGGTAAGCAACGAAAAAGAACCAAAATCCAATCTTTCTGAACTTCGAAGTCATGTGTTTATATCCTAATTCTGTGTCCTTTCTTAAAATGTAGGAGCAAGGATGTTTTACAATACGCCAGACATGTTGTGGAGAAGGAAGCTAGAAGAGCAAGCTGATCTGCAACAAGCTCTTGAACTTCAGAGTCGGAGATTAATGGGGTTGAAGCTTCTGGATGTCAAGAAACATCATCACAGAGCTATTTCTGCTGGAAGCCCTAATCCTTCTCCAACTCACTCTCCAAATGTGTTTAATCAATCTGTTGCTTTCCCTCCACTCCATTCCAGGACCGTAGTTCCCCAAGGTATGCATCTCCTGTAATTATTCTATTCAGAACAGATGTTGATTAATATGGAGTAAACTTTACGGTGAAGCATTTTTCTGCAGAAAATGGTTCAGTCTCAGCACTTACTGCATCAGTTCCTCCTGAAAAACAGCCCTGGAACACTGTTTCTGGTAAAGAATCCCCTGAGAATGGAAATGGAAAAGAAAGCTACCATGGCGAGGAGAGTAATTTACCAGAAAGGTAAAGAAACTGCTTTATTTTGCATCTGAATTAGTATTATTCAGTCAAATTGAGTTCTTAGACACGTAACCAATTCAAGAACTTAATCTTTTATTGCAGTTTGGAGCACAACCTCCCTGACAGTCCTTTCGCTTCACCTACCCAAGGTTCTGAGTTCTTTTCATCCATCTCCAGTGGCGTTGGCGAGATTGAGAGGGAAGCCATTGGAACAGATTCATCTTCTCCTAAAAATAACTTGGTTTCGCCAACTCTAGTCCCTTCCAATTCTTCACTTGACATGGCATCCTTCAAGCCTTTCAACTGCCAAATTTCCAGGTGACTTAACTCATTCCCATGCTTACCTCCATGTTTTGCAGACACATTTTTACATAATGCCAGTGTTTATGGAAGCCATTTATGGATTTTGCCTCAGGTTCTCTCCCGGGCACGGTGGCATGTACGCTGAAACTGGAGGTCCGACATGCCCCGTCGGAATTTAACTCCCTATCCTATGTTCTCTTAGGTAACAACATATCAATCAAAAACCTTGGATCCTTTTCTGCAAAACTTTGTTTTCCATTAATCTGTTTCGTTTTGGCCTTTCTTGTTTACGATTTGCAGGAGAAGATCCAATCGAAAACTCAACATCAAAGGAAGAGATAAATGTAGAGAGAAACAAAAAACCAACCAACCAACCATCCAACACCACCATCACACAAACGCTTTACCCCATATCTACCGTCATCTTTAAACATATACGCTACTTACTACCATACAAATTGCATACGTGAAAAGCTGTAAAGGAAGTGGGTCAGCCATTCCTTTTCTTCGTTGTGTACTATTTTTCTTTCAGTAGTTGAAGTTAAGTTGGACCACAGGTAAAGAAAGTAAAGGAAAAGAAGAAGACATTGTTACACATGTGTAGTTGTAACTTTATCGAACTGTAATTCTCTTTTTTCCATGTTTTACCACTCTTGTTTCCCCTGGAAAAGACAGAGAACAAACCCAGAAAGTAGTTTTAGTTTCTTAGCCTGTGTTGTTTTAGGATGTAATCAAAGTCAGTGTACAGGAACTGAAGAATGATCAAAAGGGTATCCAAAAGGAGGTTTAAAACCAAAAAAGACAACTGGGAGCTACAAGTTCTTAATCTCTTGAAAGGGAAGGGAAAAAAGAGTTTGGTAAAGAATTAGGTAGAATTAGAAATCAAAAAAAAGTTCTTTAGTGAATCTCGTGTGATCTTCCACAATCTCATTGTAATGAAGTCATTTACTTACACCGTCATCCTAGCATGCAAGTTCTTATCCTGTTTCTATTTGACTTTACCACTCATTTATTTTTTCAGTGAAATCTGCAGTTTTTATTTTCTGGGTTTTGGATGCAGTCAGTGTCAGGAGATTGTCTCTGATTGAATGAGCTTATATAGTAGAGCTTTTCAATAATAGCTTTTTTGAAAAGCTTCAAATTTGAACTTTTAAAAAAATTTATATTTTAATTTCTAAAAAAGACATTTTTAGTAAAAAAAATATTTGAAAAGTTTCAAATTTAAACTTTTTAAAAAATTATATTTTAATTTTTAAAAAAGACATTTTTAGTAAAAAAATGTTTTTAAATTTTATCGTCAACACTTATTTTTTCAAAAAATGGTTTTTGTGGTGAAAAAAGTATTTATTGACTCTCTAAAAGCTTAATAAAAAAGATAATAATGGTATTCGAATATCGACTCGAGGTATTTTTCTACCCTTTTTTACCCTAAAAAGTAGGAATATTATGCGTCCTTGAACCAATAATCATCTTTCGGCTAACCGAGTCTTTTACGTCTTTCGGGACCAATAAGGGGTAGTATAGAAATATTCACCTGTTGTTTATCAACTATGCCTTTAGACCTGATATTAGGCTGACTCACCCTCCGTGAATGAACCTTGCGGAGGTACCCTTAGGTTTTCAAGGTATTGAATTTTTACTAATGTTTGCGTTATTCAAACCGACATTTGAAGAAATCACGTTAATCGGATATTTTTATATTAGAATCGAGAGAATGTCAATAAGGAGGTTCGAAATTTACTTGCCTAAATGTTGCAACATATTGGAGATATGCTATGTTGCTATTTTTTCAATTTGTGTTTAATAGATTAATTATGTTTTTAATTTATTTAAAATTTTAATTTTTATATATTAATTTATTAATATTTAATATAAATTAAACCTCTAAGTTTCAAATCACTCTTAATTTTCCATGTTCTTTTCTAGATGATTACGATAAAGCCTGAAAATCTAAATGGGGTCAGTTCTTCAAATCTTGCAATTGATTGACAAGAAGAAAAGACTGTGGTGGGTCCCGTGCCATCCCAAGAGGCATAATATCACATGGGGTGGGGTTGCTGACAGTGCATGGTTGGTGGAGCCCATTATATTTATATGATGCCTGGTTGTCCGTGGGACCCACCGACCAATAAGACTAGGAAACACGAACACCCGTCCATGTGATGTCCTTCTCTCCCGCTCTAAAATATGTTCCCACTCAAAAAACTATTGTCGTTTTGTTTTTCACTTTGGTTCACACTTCCTCCCTCCTGTTGGTAAGAAAGGACACACACAAGCACAAACACTGATACATATATGTATATATATAAAATATGATATGATATGTAAAGTAGATGTTGTTTCACACTCATGACAAAAGAGTACTGTTTCAGGAATCTTTGGGGGTCTGTGTGCACTTGTTTTACATTGGTCCTATTCTGAATTATTGATATATTATATAATATATTATTTTATGAATTATTTTATATACTTCATGACTTATTGTTATTACAATCATGATTCTTCTTATCTTTGCTTTTTGTAACCTTGTTTAAAAACTAGACCATCTTTAACAATATTATTAAATAAGGCGTGGTGATCATATAACTTATCTAAAGAAACTCGAGTAAGCTGGTAGGTTTCTTCAAGAGATACTGAGCCCCCTAAAAGGACTTGCGAAAGATTAGCATACCAAATCACTTAAACGATCACTATGCTCTACTTGCATAACTCTAACGTAATAATACTACGGTCTCATTTTCAAATTATATGATTGGGATTCGAATTGTGACATGGGACGACTAAGGGTGAAATGTAATGACTAATACCACAGAGCTCTCAAAAGGTCTTGTGAAGGGTCAGTATACTAAGTCACTTAATTCTAAAAGGTAAAAGTGAGGAAGGAGAAAAGCTCATATGTAATAGACATACTACCTAACGACCTTATTCATTTATCTTCATGCAAGTTTGCTGCTGTAGTGTGTGTAGAGAACTCCTCAGAGAGAGGAATCAAAGGATTCATCTTAAGAGATTATGACAAAAACAACAAACTTAGTATCTTCATCTTCAATAGATTGTTCCTCAACAAAATCTTCAACGTTATTGGAAGAATGTATAGGCAAAATTGATTGTATTTATTTCAATAGCTTGACATTTTTCTTACTTTTGTGAGGACAAGTTCATGCAAAGTGTCCTAATTGTCCACAGAGAAAACATTGTTTAGCTTTATGAGAAGGATGAGACTTCTTCTTGAAGAATCGCACAAACTTTCTTTTTGTTCTATCTTTTCTCACATATGTTTTCTTTAAAGGCTTGTATCTTTCCATTCGTATGCAGAACTTTCTTCGACGATAAGCTTATCTGTAGTAATCTTTTTTCTTGTTACTATAATCATATTTCCTTCGATCTTTGCAATTAATTTAAAGATAAGCCTTCTTGCAAGTCTGTTTGAGAATCTTTTTCAGAATTTAAAGTTTTTAAATCAAATTTCTTTGTGATAAAAATAAAGACTTCACCTGAATTCATAAATTTCATTGGTTGAATGACTTATGATTTGATTTTTCAACCTTAAACTTGTAAAATTTGCTAATTAATTAGTTAAGTTTTCAATTAAACTCAAGCTTAGAAGATCTCGATTACCTGAATTTTTCTTTTAAAATGATATCACTTTAATTATTTATGATTAAAAATCTAAATGGATTTTGGCGGTTTAACTATCTAACTTTTAACATTTCAATTTGATTTATTTTAGAGTCTATTTGGTTGGATGTTAATTAATAGAATATAATGGAATGGAACAGAACGGTCTATAATGGAATGGAATGAAATATAATATAGTGAAAAGTTATTTGAGAAGGATAGAATAGTTCATAATGTAATATAGTGAAATGTTGTTTAAAAAATGGATAGAATGGAATGTAATGTATAATAAATGATTATTATACTGCTAATATTAAAATGATTGTTGTAAAAGGTTTAACATTATGATTTTAAAACAGAAATCATGTCCAATTAAAAAGTCACAACCGTGACAAATAAGTTTTTTTATATATCTTCTATTTTAAAATAATAAAAATGTTATTATTAATTATATACAATTTAGTATTAATTATATAAAAATAATATAATTAATTATTTAACAAATTTTATTCTATTATATGTGATTTATATTTAAAAATTATTTATTTATGTTTTTATTTATATAGAAATATATATAAACAATTAAAGAATAACTTTTTATATTTTTTCTATTTTGATTAATAAAAATTTTATTAATTTTTATTTTATTATTAATTATATACAATTTTTATTAATAATATAAAATATTATTATTTAGGTAAGGAGAAATAATATAAAATATTATTAATTATATACAAGTCCATCACTATAATGAGAGTGTATTAGGTAGTATATATTTATTAGTTTACGCTCCATCCTAAACTTTCGAATCGGAGGTTTCTTATTTTTACGGTTTAGGATGGAATGGAACGTAATATGAAACTCTTCCCTTCCATCCTATTCTGTTTCATTCCATCATAAAATTCTCAATCAAACGATGAAATTGTGTTACGTTCCATTACCAAACCTTAACTAAACGGGGTCTTAGTAAATCTTACTATTAAAATTTAATCAATCAACTAATTAATTGGTCAGTTTTCATAAATTAATTTTTTTATTTAGCAATCTCTTTTTTCTATCAAACTTTAAATTAAGAACAACCTCCTTTAAATTTATTTTATATTCTTCAATTTTTAACTGATTTTTTGATGATCTAATACCAACTAAACCTTTAACTTTTTATCTTATCGGTTTAACTTTCGGTTTGATTTTTAAACAACTGTTAATTATTCAATCTAATTCAATTTAAAATTAACTAATTAAGTCTAAATTGATTACTTTTCAAATCAAGCTTCAATTTTGACTAAATCTAGAAAATCAATTTAAAAGTTCTATAATTTGAAGACCTTGTGCTTTAATTGATATTATTTAATAAATTAAAATAATATTATACACCAAAACAGCCAAGTTGATCGAAGATGGATAAGAACAAGCCGCACCATATTGTCTTGTCTTTCGGCTGGTGAGTTGGAGCTTGGTTTGATTGGATTATATCTAATCATGATTTAAAATTTCAAAGCGTGAGCTAATCGTGGTCCATCTGATTGGGACGTTTTATGGTTAAGATTATGGCTCTTGATAGTAATGAGAAGGTACGGCTTTGGGTTAATGTTTACATTATATGGCATTAAAAACGTTGTAACACGTAGATCAGTTGAAAGCGAGGCTTGCGTAATAAATTTTGATTCTATTAAGGTATTTAATGATTTATAATAAATTGATAAATATAAAGTCACGATTCAAATATAAGATCATCAAATTGGCAAGCACATATTGATAAGCACAAGATTTGATAGATGAATGAATAAACAATAACTTAGGGGTGATCGGGTTAGGAGAGTGGGAAAGCATGAGACCGAAAAATTTTGTATTCGAATACTCTTATTTACAGTCTCTCAATCGAGTCTGTCGTACATGGCTTGTCTAGTGCAGAGTACCCGATTGATTTGATTTACAAGTTATTATGTCAATCCAGAGATTTATCCAATGCTTATCTAAAAGATAACAACTACGAGTTCTTCTGTTCTTAAAGAAAAAGCAACAACAATTCATAAAAGTTTTATTGATGCGCGAGATCTGAGGAGTTTTTATTATTTCTAATTAATAGAGAAATTATTTTTCAAAATAAATGGTACCAACTTTATATTTAATTGAATCGATTAAATTTATAACTCAGCCCACACACACGGGCTCGCACGCGCATACACATACAGGCACATGGACACAAGCACTCACACACACACACATAGGCAGACGCACACACGCACGGGCGTGATATATATATAATACTTACAAACATGACATGTTATTCCAAAATCAACCATGGAAATTTATTTTGATTGAGATTTTAGAAGCTTGATCCAATTTGAAATAATTCGAAATGTGTTAAAGGGATTAGATAAGCAAAACTAATTAAAAATAAACGTAAATTAAATTTATAAAAAATATAAATGATTGTAGTTAATTGTCAAAAAGTCATTCTTTGAATAAATGCGAAAAGGGGCTACAGTCTTGTTCTTTGGGGCATGTAAACAACACCTTTTGGACTTTGATACCCACTTGATAGAAATTAGATACAAACCTACAATCAAATCCTAAGGGGAGGGTAGGTGCCTAGGAGTAGTGCTTTCTTTTTCAACATAGGGCAAATCCAATGTTAGATTGATTACCCAATAATGTGATTATGATGCTCTAAATATGAGTAAAGCAGTCGAAAAGGCCAAGAAAGTGCAGCAGTAAACGTAAATATCCACCATTAACATCAGCAATAGAGAGCTCCCATAATACCTTAACGTGGCCCAGTAATGAACTATACAGTAACAGGAAGCAGACCCATCAAGTAGAACCTGAACACTTTAATGACCAAATTGTGTGCCTAAACTCACCGGGCAAGTAAAATCAGGATTGAAATCCCTAAAATTAAAGTCTAAATAACATTCAGAAGGTCAGAGGTTACATGTTTGTGCATTATACAAAGTTACACCAACCCACGTATTCAACAAAAGTTACAGTTACTCAGAAGTATTCAACTCAGACGACAGCTCTGAATGTTTTCTCACAAACAATTTCCCCATATCTTCAGTTACAACATTACTCCTGACATGAAACAAAATCAGATCATCAACATCCGAGATTTTTGTTATACATAAAAAAAAATCAGATTGCAGTAATCTCAGAAAACTTGGGAGATAAAAGTTGCATCTTGTGAGGATTAATATGCAAAGACTAATTATTACTCTAAGCTTCTTCAAGAGTTACACTGAACTCGGGGGCCAAGTTATGAATTGTAATATGCAAGATCATAAGCCGCCTGAATGTGTAAGTTCACAAAATTCTCATCACGGCTCAACTTCACTCGAAGTCAGCTGCAGCAGGAGCTGAATGTGCAACAGTAATTTAAGAGCGCATACCCAACCAAATGAAAAAAGGAATAACTTAGAACAACATCATCTGACCTGTTCTTATTCAACTGATTTATCTCATCCACAATTAAATGATCTCCTCAAGATTCTAGTCTTTCAATGAATACTCCTAGAACCTCACAAGCCTACACGTGGTTCAATACACTACATTGTGATACCTTCTCATAATCTACAGTCAAAGATTCATACCAGAGCAAGCGAATTAGAGATTCAACAGAGAACTCAGTTATTCCAAATGGCATCCAAACTTGTGAAGAAAAAAGGAGCAATGATAGCCCATGCCAAAGAACTAACGAGAAAATTACAACAAAAGCAAGCAAACATCAATTTGTCACAGCTCACCTTCCGCTAAGCTGAGGAGGGACCAGCGAACCACCAACAGTATCAGGTACGCTCTTTGTCTGCCGCAAGGTCCCTTTTGGTATTTTATTACGAGGTAATGAGGAACTCAATCCATTCGAGTCTCTCTTGCGCGAGGCATTTTCAGCCATTGCAGCTGAAACTCGAGAAGCATGGTCACTCCCATTCATCGGTGAGACGCTAGGCGAATTCAACAGCAATGAAGCATCCGGAAGCTTCATCACAGGAGTGACTGATGGTTGAGCATCATTTTGTAGTCGTAATTGTTCATTTGATGCCAACCCAGATCTCCTACACAAATCATGATTAAAAAAAAAAAAACCTTCAATCAACATGACATGGATTATAAGTTTTTGCTTAACGAGATTGTGAAAATTTCAGCACTAGAATCAAAAAGTTCCAATTCATCAGAATTTCTATAATCCATGCAAACTCAGTATAAAGTATCCACATCCCATAAATTCCTATCTCAAACCCTAATTAGCAATAAATTAAACACCTCTGCTAAACTACATAAACCTCAAGCCGCACACACAAGATTGAAATACCTCTCCTTTTCTCGGAATTTCCAATTAACCAAACAAAATCAACAATATTCTAGGGCTTGGAATTTGCAATGTAAAAAACAGTATTCAGAGAAAAATCAAAAAGAGAACGAGAGATTACTGGTCAGCTGTGGGCATTTTAGGAGGCGAAGGTTCATGTTTCGCGACCTGTTTAGTGTCGTTTCGGGTTTCTTGTTCTATAGTATCTTCCTGTTCGTCGTCGTCTGATGAAGAAGAAGCGTAGTCTACCAAAGACATCATCTCTCTCTCACTCCGGTCTGTGTGCAGTAACCTCCTCCCTCGAATCTCCGATGTTACCCCTTTTCTTCTCTCTTAAGCGATTCAGGTCGTTTTGTACTCTCACCTATACGCGCCGTTTTTTGGCACCATAAAAGAAAAGCAGAACGACGGCGTTTTAACCTACAGTACCTTTTCCATTTATTTCTTTTATTTTCTTTTTTTCCTTTTAAATAGTTGTTATTCCATCTTTGGATAATTACAATAATTACATTATCTCTTTCGTTCTTTTTATTTTTATTTTTATTTTTAAATTATTATTTAGCTTTTTAGAACTGTATAATTATCTTGTAATTTTTTATTATATTTAATGGATTTATCATTTATTTATATTTTTAAAACGATGTTATATAAAAATTTAAAAAAATTGTGTTACAATATTTTAATTAAAATATGTGAAAACTATATAAAAAAAGTTGACTATGAAAAAATTTAAAACATAAGAAAAAACAAAAAATTATAAAAATGAATAATTACATAAATATTTAAATATTTGCATTAATTAAGATTTAAGGATAAAATTAAAAATGATCACATAACATACTAGTTTCAACCATAAACCATTCTATAGTCATCAATTCAGACATTAAATCCATACAATACTCTCATCGTATGCTAGAACAGACATCAAGTCTTCTCGTACTTCAACTGCAAATCAACTTTCATTGATGACTTTGACAATTCAGTAAAAACAGATGACAATTCATGATCAAAGTCTTGATGCTTGAACAAAATCATAGCTGCAGAGAAGAAGTTTTAGTCCTTTGTAGCCTTTCTGTTCCCACATTCTGCATCTGATGTCTAAAAGTTACATCTTCTCCAGCAACCTCACTGTGATCACTAAAATCAGAGCACCTGCGAGTCTTTTGATTCGAGATCGCACCCTTTTGTTGGTAAATCAAGCCAAACTTAACAAATGAAGGAATGGGTATTGCAAAGTATTTAGTTTCCACCTCATGTAGTTTAGTAACAAGGAACGAAGTTTTAGAAATATAGACTTATTAGGTTTTACACTAATGACCCAGAAATGAGGGCTCAGAATGGGATCAAGGTTTTTGACCAAGTAGTGATGGTCTATAGAAAACATGGGATTGTGCAATCTCAATACGGTCTCTTGGGTCGTTCATCGTTTCATCCCTTAGAGCTTGAAGGATGGCCTGCACAGGGAACTCCCTGAATGGGCAAAAGAAGTTACGTGAATTAGAGTGCACAGTTGGACCTTACTTAGCAAGGCATTCAACAGGATGATGAGCTTTAAAGCTAAAGTAACCATTCAATTCAGAGACTGCTACTTTGTCTATGCAAATGAGAATGAGTGCTCGTGAGAGAGTAGCTGCTTTAGATGACTGCAATCTTTTACAGAGTGAAGTTCAGGGTATACCTTGCTATAAGTATTTTGTAAAGCATCTTCAGAATGGGACAAAGCTCAACTGGAGCTACAGGCTTGTTTTCTTCTGGATGTAGGACGCTCAAAGAGGACTGATTGAGCAGCTCATAAAATGCCTTCACTGCAGAGACACCCTGCAATGGCAGAATTAGAAGTGTAAGTGATCTCCAAGGTTGAACCGTAAACCAGGACTGGAGCCAAAAAAAAACCAGAGCCGAAATGCAGAAGGATGATGAAAAGATCATCAATGCGTATGCTCTATCGATATACTATTCTTATCAAAACAAAATCAGTTTATTTCAACAAGGTAGAGCACCTATATATTCAACACAAGCATGAGTAATAAAGAATAATACCTGAATCATCCCCTTACCCTTGATGCTATCACCCATCTCAAGGGTCAACTCACCTTTGGCCAACTGTTGACCGTACCATGCATTACGACCTTTCAATAAGGTGACGTAAGTATCAGCCAATAAAGGGCCAGCAAGTCTTTCAGGTTCTTCTGCCAACAGATGCGTGATGAATATCATCTCTGATGTGCAGTGTGCAAAGTAGACTGATTTACTGGTAGCACTCTCATTGGTTAAAGCAGCTACCATTCCTGTAACAGTGTGACTGGGAATTAGAAAATGATAATCTGTTCAAGAGAACATATTATTCCAGATTTTATATCACAACAAGTACTTCCTTTCATGCACAGAAGATTGCAACTGGAGCAAAAATCAAGAATATAGGATGCAACAAAGAAGAGCCTTTTGATCAATGAATGCAGAAACACATTGATAGGAAGTCAAACAAGAATCAACTAGAATTCCTAAGGTTGCCTAGGGGAAATATATGTGCCACTTTATTTCGAACTCTAAGGCTATACCATCAGCAATAAAAGGTATAATAAACTAAACAATTCAATATGAAGCTAAACTTTAGTGTAGAAGACACAGATCTCACCAGCTCCAATTGCATACACATTCTTTAAGCCACCCATAATTTCATGAGTAACAAGATCACCGTTATCCCACACTATAAAGTGAGGCTGCCTCAAAAACTTTGCCAATGGTTTCCTCCATTTTTCTGCTCCACATATTCGAGCATTAGCATATTCTTTATTGTAAATCTCCGCTGCGATGTTGGGTCCTCCAAGATAGAGGATATTCTCCATTGGAATTCCAGCTGAAAAAGAGATTGTTAATAACAATAATGGCTACAAGTCCCATACACATACGAAGAATCACCAACAGATTGCAGAAAATACCGAAGGATATAAAGATATTACTTGCTCGATTAATCATTTGAGTGGGAGTTATTATACGCGTCTCGGGATCCAACTCAGCTTCTACACCTTTAGCAAGAGAGATTATTATTGGTACAGTAATCCTTTCCTTCCAATAGCGACTGATTTCCTCAAAGATCTCCTTTGTTTCAGTTGATGGCAATCCATTGATGACAATATCCGCATCCCAAACAGCCTCTTGCAAGTTGGTTACAACTTTCAAGGGGCAAAGAGGGGTCTCTATCATATTCAGGCAAAAACCATCTTTCAAAATCTCATCTGCATGTAGAGTCCTGTCACCTAATCTTGCCTCAACATACTTTAAATAGGCACAACGCCTAATCAATCTTCGTAAGACATCTTCCCTCGAATTGATCACTTCAAACAAGTGTTCAGCTGTGGCCTTATCAACAGTTCTCCCATGCCTTCTCCAAATCCTTATCAGAACCTTTTCTCTTTGGTGGCCGTAACTATCTTGCAACAAAGCAGTAAACACACTACCCCAAGCACCAGCCCCAATACCAACAATCCTCAGTGGATCACCTTCCGCTTTACCCATCAAGGCTCGAAGTTCATCAAGCTTTTCTTCCACAGAGCCATTCAAATTCTGAAAAGTTTGAGTCAACCCATTTGAATAAACAGCATGATTTACTGCTCCAACATTCTCAACCATCTTCTCCTCGCAGTTACACGACACCCTGTTTGCAAAGAAAAACTAATTTTGCAGTATCAATGCCACAACAAGTACTCTTTTGTTTTATTTCCTGAATCAGCAGTTCAGAGCCAAATCCTAAGTGCCCAAAACAACCCAGAGTCAAACTCGAACAACAGAGGCACAATCAGTATACAACTTTTTTCCAAGACAATACAAGAAAGTTATATAGGTGAATTTGTTACCAACTTCAAACCCTCTCAACGAAGCACCGACCCCAGAGATTGAAAAGTGGGTTACACGCCTCATAAGTTATTCTATTGCTCATTTATCAAGCGGGCAATAACCCAGATAAGTAATTTCCAAGAACCCAACTTTGATTACTCAGTCAACAACTTTGGTGATCTAACCCCACCATATCAGTCAAAACAGAAACGAAAAAATGTGAAACAAAAAGTAAGCGAAAGCGAAACCAAACTCCCTTTGTCGGTTTCCACAACACGGCAACACGATTTTTGTTCCGTTCCGCTTGTGTCATGAACTCTCCAATCCCACCAAACACGAAATGGGTACGTGATCAAATACAAAGTCGATACAAACGAAGCATAAAAACAATGGGAGTTAAAAAAGAAAAAACCAGCAGTAGCGCGCAATGTCTGCACGCAGAGAAACGGAACAGCAAGACAAGAAAAGGGTATCAACAAATTTCTGATTACGTTTCTTGAAATAGTAAACAGAGACGATAAGGACGAAGAAGAATGAAGACAGAAGCCTCCAAGAAGAGCAAGAAATGAAGTAATTGCGTGAGGAATTGGGTCAGCGAGCTCGGACAGAGTCGTTACTGCGAGGAAAAATCATTAGACGGAACGTCCAACTAACTATGCTGTGCGAGTCGGTCGGGGCAATCAATTCGGCTTTAATCGGTGGTTGTTGTTAATGGAATTAAATGTAATGAAACATTATTTTATATAAGAATTTATTATAACAAAATAATATTGAATAGAAGAAAATAAAATAATTTTATATTACATTTTATTTTATTTTAAATAATAAAAATAAATTATTATGTAATATAAAATAATAAATAATATTTTATTATATTATAATGAAAATTTTTAAACAATATTTTATTATATTACATAATAAATACTTTCATCTTGTTTAAACAATAATTTTTTAATATTACATTCATTTTATTTTTATTTTATTATAAATTATTTCATCATATTTTTTTATTTTATTACATTAAAAACTTTACATAAAATCAAACATGTAAAAGAGAGAGATGGGACACCATTTTTAATGATACTAAAACGTTTTTTTGGATAGAGGAATTCGCAATTGTTATCCTTTGAATACGCATCGGGTAAATCTTCGGATTGACGCAATAGACTACAAATCATGTCAATTGGGTACTCTACACTATACAAATCTTGTATGACATGCTCGATCGAGAGAGTATATGTAGGAGATTCAAACACAAGATCTTTTAACTCTGCTCCCCTTTCCAAGAACTTGACCACCCCTTAAAGGCTCTGAAGCATGTCTGAATTAGTACAAGTACACCAATATTAAATATTTTATTATTTTAAAAATGTTTTATAATATATTGAATTTTTTTAATATGATTGTTAATTTATTACATAAATAAATTTAATATATGATTTTTATTAAAAATAATTTTAAGAGGTTGACGGACCATTTTCTAAAATTTTTAATATAATATAATATGTTTTTTTAAACCTTACTGTACAAAATTCTCCGCTTTACGCGACAACATAATGTCCCTCTCTAGTACTTTCGCAAAACAAGAAACTTTTGAAAAATTATGTTTTTAATATTAATAAAATAATTATAATTTTTATAAATTTACATATTGAATGGATGAATTAGTGATTTTAATTTTTTAAAAATAATAAAAAGAATTTTTTCTTTGATGAGGTCCAACGTTATTCTTAATAATTAAATGTTTAATTTTATGAAAATTGTAATAAATGAGTTTATATATTTTGTATTTTACAATATATCAATCATAACTTTACAGTAGTTAATTCAATAGTGTTTATTTAACTAAAGTTGTAAACTATAAATATAGGAAAATTTTTAAATTAAAATAAAAAATACTTCAAATCAAATATTTTAATTAAAAAATAGAAGAAAAAAGAAAAAAAAGAGAGACTTAAATATTGTATAATAAAAATATGTATGTGCATGGGTATCGGAAGATCATACTGGAAGTAGATTCGCTAAAGGTCATTAATATCCTTTCTTTTTTCAGAAGTTTACTGATTGAGACCTCTTTTTTGGTGCAGGGCATACGTGTGATGATGGAGCGCGATTGGGAGGTAAAGATTCAACATATTTATAGGGAAGGAATCCAAAGTACAGATAGTCTGGCAACTGAAACTATGCGAATATAACCAGGATTGTATGTTCTTACAGAACCTTCGACAAACTTGATATCCTTTATATTATCAGATAAGCAAAGAACTTTATTTCGCTAGAGTATGACTTACGGTTGAGCTAAAGTATTTTTTAGGTTTTCTTTCCTATGTATTCAAAAAAAGAAAAAAAAAAAAGGTATGTGCATTCCAGTCATATCGAACATTAACTCCTTTCCATTTAATGGGCCTGTCTCTTTTGTGAATCCCAGTTGGAAGGATAAAGAGATAGACGAGCATGAAAGCAGTAACTATGCCCATCTACTTCTCTTTTAGTTCTTCAATATGGATATATGTACATATTAGCATGCTGACATTGTTATATATATATGTATATATATATGTGTGTGTGAATCCCAGTTGGAAGGATAAAGAGATAGGCGGGCATGAAAGCAGTAACTATGCCCATCTACTTCTCTTTTGGTTCTTTAATATGGATATACATACTTATTAGCATGCTGATATTGTTATATATGTTTATACATTAGTTTGTGAATCCCAGTTGGAAGGATAAAGAGATAGACCGGCATGAAGGTAGTAACTATGTCCATCTACTTCTCTTTTAGTTCTTCAATGTTGATTTATACTTAGGCTTGGTTTGAAGGAGTGGTGATAGTTATTAACCTATTAAAATTAGAAGTAGTTATTTAGTTTGAAGGAGTGGTGATAGTTATTAACCTATTAAAATTAGAAGTAGTTATTTTCAATAAATACTTATGTGTTTGGAGTTGCTGTTTTGATAAATGCTAAAACGTGAAAATAGGTACTTGATAAGTGCGGTTGCAATTGCTGAAAAGAGATAAAATGACTACAAAGCTCATTAATTTAATAAAATATTAACTGTTGTATAAATAATTAAAAAAAATATTATCACTCGTATGAATTTAAATTTATAAATAATAAAATGTTATTAATCATATAAATTTACAATTATAAATAATATTAAATTAAAATAAGGAAAATATAAATAAAATAAATTTTAGTAAATAAAATATTTCATAAAAAATATATTATTAATCATATACGTTGGACTTGCTTTCTATTAATTAAGGGTATAATGGAAAATAATAATTAGCAGAAGGTTATTAATGGAAAGTAGAATTTTTACCGTAGAAACACTTTCTTACCACAACCCTCTTTCTACTTACCGATTTCTGTGGTGGCACCGCACTTTCCTTCAACCTCTGGTTGTTCGCCCACAGATCCAAACATTTAATTGCGATGGAGAAGTATTTATCCCTACCGTATCGTAGATTCAAACGCAACCTTATTCTTTTCACTCTTTCTATAATAACGAAACCGATTCTTCCAATGCATAAAATAAAAATTCCAACAGTTTTTGTTACAATAATCTTCCCAACTAAGAGTTTTTTAGGCATTTCACTTGCAAATTGTTTTTTAAAAAAATTTGTATTGATCCTAAGTATCAAACAAAAACATTAAAAGTAAACAGTGAATTATGGAGCGCAGAAAGGAGTTGTGGATACCTTGTATGAACATCAAATACTGGATATCTTACTCGCAGGCTTGTTGAAGTAGTTCAACATATTGTTGTCCGCATAACCGACTATAAGACCGTCTAAGGAATTTTTGTCAGTCAGCGAAATGGAATGGTACGGGAAAGAATTTTTATTCTTTACTATTATTTCTATTTATCTTGCCCAATTTTACCTCTCTGTCTGTCCCTAGTAATTAGTTCTCGCTGACCACGTCCGATAGGAATCATTAAATCAATAGTAATAAGTCCTGTTTGAAGGGGTCACATATGAAACGTCTCGAAATAATACCCGAGATATGAGATTCAATTAACTTCGAATCATAAACGAAAATTTCACCTCAACCATCAATAGATTTAACTAGGGCATTTATAACAGGACCCAAATAAGTCTCACTCATTTAACCAAGACATTTATAACATGACCCAGATAAGCCTCATTCACTGATATCTTATTCTTCTTGTTGCTTATTGGTATTATTATTATATATCCATATTGAAGAACTAAATTTTCACATATCGGATTTGCCCATTCTTATGGTTACTAGCGAAAGATCGCTTACTTAGTAATCAACAACGCGTTCGCAAACACCTCATTTCTGATAGCACCTGCCACTAGTGTACCTTAGAAGAGTCCTCCCTCCACGCTGTTAGCGATTGCACTAAAGCTCTTCAAGTGTGGGACGCCTTCCCAACGGACCTCGTGGTTTCTACCTACTTCTCCCTGCCTACTAGAGACTGGATTCTCACCAACCTCCAACAGCACTGGCAAGTTTTGGGCCAAGAGTGGGCGATTATTTTTGGCACGACATGTTGATTCTTCTAGACTTGGAGGAACAGGTCTCTCTTCGATCATCATTTTATTTGGCCACCCTCACCCATTTTCCCCATTTTGTCTTTTGCAGATCATATACACAAGCTGCCACTTGTAGATCATATACACAAGTCTACCGAGTGGTAGAGTCGAGCCAACACCGGGTTCCACCTCCCCCAAGAACAACACACCGGTTGGAGTAAATTGCCGCCAAGTTGGGTTAAACTGAATACAGATGGTGCAAGCAAACGTGCCCAATGCTCGACTACAGTAGGTGGCCTCATTCGAGATAGTGATGACAACTGTCTTGGAGGATTCACTCAAAACCTCGGATGGTGTGCTGCGATGTCAACAGAACTCTAGGGAGTCTTTACCAGACTCTCGCTAGCCTGAAGTTTGGGCTTCTGCAGGATAGAGCTGGCAGTGGATTCGCTCGCAGTGCACAAGATCATCTCTTCATCAGACATCTGCTCCCAAACGCTCAACTCTATAGTTAAGGATATTCTCAAACTATTCACCCGAAACTGGTCTGTTGGTCATCGATACGTCTACCGAGAGAGCAACAGATGTGCTGACTGGTTTGCCACCCAGGCAGAACACTCTGACATTGGTGTCACATATTTTGCTACTACACCTACCAGGTACCAACGCATCCTCTTAGAGGATTTGTTTCCCCAAACTTGTTTTGTAACCAGTGTATTTCGTTTCCTTTATAAAAAAAAGAACTAAAAGAGAAGTAGATGGGCATAGTTAGTGCCTTCATGCCGGTCTACCTCTTTATCCTTATATTATATATATATAAAAGAAAACTCAAAAGATATATTTTTAATTACAAATTACATAGATTTTAGTTACATGGAATATCTTATAAGTTATATATTTCTAGTGTATCCAATTAACTTCACATAACTAATGTGTGATATATTTATAATTAAAAAAAACAATTTAAAGAAACATCAGAAAAAAAAAATCCAATCTTTATAGTGACTTGGAGCCGACTAATGTATTGACCAAAATGACAAACAATCTCGTGGTACACAATTTCACATCTTTTAATACATCAATCGACTATACGTATACGCATGTCTGCTATTACTGTTAGTCTCTTACCACATGAAAACACTTCACAGCAAATTGAAGATAGACCTTGGGTGAAAGGTTAACTGGATCATGCGTATGGTCGTGATATGCGAAAACTCCAAGGTGGCTTAACACGCTAGATTAAGCACGATGCAAGTGTTGGTAAAGTTTCGAACCATATACGAGTTGGCATAGTTAAAGTTAAGTTATTGATGGACTAAGGACTTAGTGGAACTCAAATGAACGAACCATAACTAATGGACTTAACATGGATAAGCATTAGATCAGACCAATATGCTATAACTAGCTTTGGGTTTAACGACTCGTCGTCAACAAATAGAGATCGTGAAGATTATGGATGATGTGGCAAATAAGATCACGTATGATAAACATCAATACTAAAGGGTAAAGACCACGCAGGAGGATCATCTGAAGATTGTGGATATCTTCGTAAATTGGGGTAGATCATGTACAATCTTTTATCTTGTTAGTTGAAAAGTAGATAAACCTTATCGAATATAAATCTATTTAGACGAGGATGTTATCTTGTAGGATAATAATGCAATATGATAAAATAAGATGTGATCACGGATAGTTGAGTTATGTTAGGATTCTAATTTGTTTCCCCAAGCCTTGATGCATATATATAGCTCATTTGAGCTTTGCTCCTCACATAGAGATGAGGGAGCATCCATTGTATATTTTGAGAGAAGTAATAAAGGTTTAGCGTTATTGTTATATCTCTTATTTACTTCTATTGTTGTCACTATTATTGCTTTCATTGTTTTCTTACGAGTGTGAGATTTAAACACTACGAGGGTCACGAGGCATTCGAAAATTAGATTGTTAGTTGATGATCACGCGAGAAAGGTTGAGTTTTGCGTAAATGGATTTATGTAAGACTGTCGTGCAAAGGAGTAAGCGTGACTTTCCAAATAAGTTCTGTGCTTAAGAAGATTTGTATAAGAAAATACCACCTTGAAATAATTATTATGATAAATTGTTTAATACAAAATAAATTATGCAAAAAAAGTACATAATTATTATGAAATTATACAATTATAAATAAGTTACAAAATAGGCCTTATTAACATAGAAAATAGAAAACACATAAATGCTTTTGAATATTATTTTTGGACACTACAATAAAACTAATGCTTGTCACAAGTTTTTAATAACATGATTAAATTTATTTAATAAAATCGATTATCCCTAGATGTAATATAAGAATTTAATTTAATATTATATTATATCAGTCCATAAGGGGTTCATTTTTAATAATTTTGAAAATAATTGATTCATGTGGAATTATTATATTGAATAAGGTTAATTATCGAAAAAGCCCAATCTTTCGTTAATTTTTCAATCATGCCCCGAACTTTAAAAACTAGTAATAAAATGTCAAAATTTTTAATTTTTTAAAATATAACCAAAGCTTCAAAAAGTAGTAATAAAATGCTTAATGCTTAAACTTTCATTTTTTTTTTAAATTTAGCCTAATGTTAATGTTTTCATTAAGTTTGTTGACATAGTTTGTCACGTGTTAAAAGAAATCTTAACTATTAATACACATTAGCTTAAATTAACACAACAAATGAAAATTAATGAAATGACATTGTTGTTTAAAAATGACCTAAATTAGATTACGCAGTTCCGATGATCTTACACTTTGATTTCATTTTTTTTCCATTTTCAGTTTGTTCTCTTGATGCTCTCATTTTTCGATTACATAGTATTGACGCCCACACAGTAAGGATATTAGAAGAACGAACTAAAAATAAAGATTTTATTGGAATAGTAAGCTGTAATGCAAGAGTAGTTTAGGACATCAGAAGAACAAACATAAAATAAATGGTTGAGGACATTGAGAGAATAACAGATAACATCATGCTAGAATTGAAGAAAAATGAAAGTTTGGGTATTTTATTGTCATTTTTTAAAGTTTGAGTTATAATTGAAAAAAATTAAAAGTTTGGACATTTTAATCCTACTTTTTAAATTTCATCTATAATTAAAATATTGACAAAATTTTGAGATTTTTTAAATAATTACCCTATTGAATATTGTGAAATTATTAATCATATCTTAAATGGCCAATATCAGTTGATTAATACATATGAATTGTAATTAATTTAATGTTTTAAAAGCAAACATACTAACCTTTATGATTTATTGTTTAATTTATAAATTATAATATATAATTATAATTTATAAAAAATAATATATTATATCTATTTGCATTTTATTTTTTAAAATTTAAAATTATTACTTATTTATAATCTTATTTAGTCATTTAATAGCCTTTTTATAAATTATGTTAATTTGTATTTATTTTTAAATAACATAATATTAAAAAATTTAAAATTATATAGTCTTTAAAATTATAATAATTAAAAATTAACAAAAGATAATAAAAGAGCACTATGATAAAAAGTAAATAATTTAAAATTTAAAATAAAATCAGGTGAAAATCCAATGTGGACTAACCTTTCTTAAAAACGGCGATTGGGCCAACCCATGAAACGGACAATTGACAAAGTTACCGAGCGCGAATGCAGTTGCGCGCGAACTGAACATTTTCTAGAGTCGATTTGATTCACGAGATAGCTTAAGTGAGACGTCTTCGGGAGTAGAAAATCCTCTTCGACCAGAGAGGATCTTGGCCATCGTTATGATAGCTGTTAGCAGATTCAGAGAACGTGTTCGCTCCTGTTTCGTGCGGTTTATGTATGGAGTCCGCAGCTGGAAATTTGGCGCCGTTCGTCAATGTTCTAATCCTAGGTAAGATATAGATAACAAGAACTGGGGTTACTTTTGGTTTTTTTTTAATAAATTTTTTGCTCTGTTAATTTTGACAATCGCTTATCAGTTTCTAATATTTTATTCAAACTTTAACTATTTGTGTGCGTATTAGTTCAGTGAATGCTGAGCTCTGTGGAATCCGGAAAGCAAAACATGTCACTAAATGTTTCTGTGAATGAGAATTTCTAGTGATGACATTGAAAGGCTCAACCGTCTATCTCGCAATCTGATATATGCTTTGACATTTGAGTTACTTTGGATGTCTAGCATTTTTTGGTTCATTGAGGAATGGAGCTGATGAACTGTTATGTGGGTATTGCTGAACCTAATTTAAAATGATTTTCTACTTAATCAGCATGACTGGATAAATAGATTTTTCCTCCTGGAAAAGTGGAGTTATGACATATTCTTTGAATTCTACCAAAAATTTTTTGGAATGGCTGTGTTGTACCATATTTTGAATAAGATGCAATTCAGCTTTGGAGACATCTTGAGTGTAATATAAGGCTAAATGCAAATTTCAATGCGGAATATACATTAAGCTCGGTACTTCGGAGGAAAATGCATGGCGGGCTGCGATTACAAGTGTGGAAATTTTCTTATCACTTAAACAGAAGTTTATGCACAGGACTATCATCAGATTCTGACTTTGATTCCTTAGGCGTGGCCTATGACGACTATTTACTGTTTTAATAGTGTTTTCACCATAAAGAAACCAAGCATCTGAAACATTCTGCTTGAAGTTAGTCTCAGTGTGTTTAACGTGGAGAGGCTTATGAAAGTCAAATTGTGTATGTCCCTTTTTTGTTCTGTTTAAATTGCAGACGCTACAAAATGAATGACTTAGACAAATAACTGACTGTTGAATCCTGTTACAACCTACAGTGCTAGATTCTCCTAACATTCCGAATCAGAGGTCATTATGTTAAAAAGATGGTTTTGTTTCAATATTCTTTCTGATTTCTTTTCTATTTTTGTAGATGATTGTAAGATAATTAGTCCTATTGTTTTAAGTTAGAAGTTAAGAAGCATTTGTGACCTGGTAATATTGTACGCCAATTACTAATCATGTTATTCATCAATACGTGCCCTTGTCATATGTAGGATCTGTTTCTGGGATGAATAATTTAGTCGCTTCTTGTTGTACTTGCATAACATAAGATGGAAAGAGTTATCTATTTTCGCATTAAGGCACCTTCCCCACTTCCCGGACCTTTGGTTTTGGAACAGAAAAACATAAACATGTTCACTTTCACCAGAATGGTATTGCTTCACTTTCACCAGAATGGTATTGCTTTTTGAAATATTCTTTGGCCTGGAGCAAGTATTGCCAAAGGGTCGTAGGTGGATTTTCTCTGGACAAAAACTTTCCACTGTGGGCCAAAGTGGGCTTGCCAGTCTTCCTGCGTAGTGTAGTGGGGCAGGTATTGTTTTACCCCAAGATTTGCTGTTTCACAGAATTCTAGAATTCTTTTATTCTGAGTTAAAATATGTTCTAAGCTGTCAGTTCCTGCGGAAGAGTTAACTGCAGAGGAAAGAAATGCCACTTGGTAGAAAATATCTTCGTCAGGAATAACAGCAGATGTTCTGTTGTCCCACCTGAAATGAGGAGCAGCAAGTTAATCAGTGTACAAGGTCTGAGAATTTAGTGTAATAAGTTCATAGTATTTAGAAGACTATTAAAACGGTTACTTTGATTTGTTAACTGGGTAAATAAGGATGGGGCCATTGCTGGTCGTTGTAAGTATATTTCCAAATACTTCTTCTGCAAAAGCCTGTATGTTGCTTTTAGGGACAAGAAGATTGAGCCATGGATGTGGAACTTCCCACAAGCCTTTTGACTGGAGCTTGACCTCTGACACATGAACTCTGTCCAAGAACTCTCCGTATGAAACTTCTGTGAGAAATAGTGTTGGTTTAATATATTTTAACAGGGACAGCTCATTAATGATCTCCTGCATGATGATAAAAATATGCTTAGCCGGATTGTGTTTTCTTTTATTCAAGAAATCCACTAAACGATGGCCCATTGTAGATTACCTCATGTAGATGGCCTGACTCATCAGTGTTGAAGTACTTCGCCAACTCTAAACAAAATAGAGTTTTTCCATCCGATTTAAACTGACTAGCCTGCACTGGGTCTTGAGGATCAAACGACGACCTCCAGTTGTTTAGGATACCGGTCCTGTTAATTATCACAAATCCTTCAATGTAGTCAAAAGCTTTTTCTGCTGCTATTAAATGCTCCTGATCTCTGGCAAATGTGGTAAAATCTGAGTAGAGAACTTTAATCCATTTCACCTATCCAGAATATAGAGATTTTTGAGAGATTTTCTTTTCACCATACTGCAGGACGACTGATTCTTTTTTCTTGTTCTATATAGCTTACATATGGTGCCAGTGTTCATGTGTTACCTTCTGAGGTGCTGCTTCAAGCGATATCCTTGCCCTTGTAATGATGCCAAACTGACCAAGTCCTCCAAGAACACTGTAAAATAGGTCATCGTTTTGATTCTCTGAGCAATTTAGGACCTCTCCTTTTCCTACATGCAACGATTACCTGGTAAGCAGTTATACTATGCTGAATTTTGCAACTCATATACACGTGTAATTGTGCCAGATGCATGCATATGTTTGCACTCTCTAGCATAACTATTTTTTTCCCCTACGTTTTTTTTTATCTTAACAATTAGTTATGCTCAAAATTGTGGTGTCTTTCATAAAACCAGGCAACTTCATGATGACCCTGGCCTTTATACAAACTATTACTTATCATGGTTTTTATTAGAATTTTTAATATGGATAGAGTGTAGAGTCCAGTAATAAGAATTAGACTTAGGTTTAACTATTACCAAAATTGGAGCTGAACATCCACTTGTCACTTGAAATAAATACAGTGATAATCAGATCGGGCTGGTAAGACTGGATATACAAATGAACAATCGGAAAATTAAGAATTTGGACCAAACCTACTCTAATATTATATTAGAATTTTTAATATAGGTAGAATATGAATTCCATTAATAAAAATTGAGATTGAGTCTAACTATTACTAAAGTAACTAAAACTAGCCATTTGATTAGTTTGTTACTATTTATTAACCTTTAACATTTTCATTTTTAACCAGGGGCAATCTTAACAATTTTTACCAAACAAACCTGTGACGACTTCCAACTGATGGACGTTGCTTATCTGAGGGCCATGCCGAAATGCCTGCCCACTAATCCCAGCATTGGATAGAGTACCTCCAATGGATAAATGCAGGTAGTCTGTCCACGACTTTGGTGCTAATCCATATTTGAGGGTTTCGTGTAGGACATTTATCCACAGCTCACCACCAGATACGTCTACATATGGCGCCTTTCCGGTGTAAACATGCATTTTAGGATTCCGGAGTGCTTCCATGTTGATAACAATTCCTTGGTGGGCTTGTGCTTGACCCTGGAGTGAGTGGCCATGGCCTCTTGCTGCCACGGTGATACTGGAATGAGCACCCAATTGCCAAATATGCTTTACAGTTGTGGCAATATCAGAAACTGACTTAGGATGTAAGACTGCCAAGGGTAGCATTTGAAACCTATGGCCAAAGTCTGCTGCAGCGTGATGAACTTCATCAAAGGTGAGGTCTCCATCAAAGGTAAGTGTTCTTAATGAAGGAAGGTTGCTGGAACAACAAGGCTTTGTTCGTATGGTTATGCAGTTGAGGAACAAGAACATCAAGCATCTCCAGATAAACATATTATTCTGTGTGAGGAAGGGTGAAACTGAGTATCTCATTTTTCTGTCGGAAAATTCGATGTTAAGAGATTTAAGATGTTATCTATTGTGCTTCTTCGGTTCTCGTTTTTGGGTTTTCTCTTTCACGTTTTAGTTGTTTATAAGGGCCATCATATGGTTACAAGTTGAAGAGGAAAAGCCACAAAAAAGAAAGATTTAACAAATCTTTTACTTTTTTCTAACAGTGGCAACCACAATCTCATCTTTTGCAATAAAGACAAACTATGTCTTGGAATTTTTTCTCTTTAGCATTTTTAAGGATCCTTTCCCCATTTTTGCTAAAAAGTAAATGGCTTAACCGATATGCCAATTTCTCCACATGGCCATTATTAATGTCTTACACCGATGACTGGTGTTAGATTGTGTTCCTCATGTACTGTGTTCCTTATGTACTTAATAGTTGTCGGAATGTGAGAAATATTATCTACCTTTGAGATTATATGAGAGAGACAATGGAACCTGACGTTGAACTACTTCAGCCCAGGTACGGTTCTTCTGGGGCCGATTGGTCACGTGATTCCACATGCTTGTCTGCTTTATGCCAAGTTAGAATGTGACTGATTTTATGTTTTCTTTGGCCAGGAGGTTAACTAACCGAAAGGTGTAAATGGGAACTTGGAGGATGAAGGCAATGAAAAGCCTATCTTCTGCTGTTTATTGTTTGTTTTGGAGACTTAGTTCTCACTCCCCGCATCTGGACAGGTTTGAATGATTCTGTTTATTTGTTCCCGAGTGTCTTTAAATTAAGGGCAATGCAGTTATTGCTTATTATGTCAACTTGACACTGCTAACAAGTGGCAGATTTGCAAGCCCTGGAAGGACGTATCTGTCACTTTCCCCTCGGATTCTAGCGCCCTTGACGAGGGGAACACAAATATTCTAACGAGACTTCATTTTACCCAGAAATATGGATTAAAAGTATGATATTAAAGAAAAGGAGCGATTATTCTGATGAACTTTATGTTTCTTTGTGGTACCAGAGAAAGGAAAACAAAGAAGAGTGATTGATCAACGTTTGAAGAGGTGGTGAGTTGCTCCCCGTATCAGGTGTCTGCTTATATTCATTCTAATGCAAAAACCCTAAATTATCTCACGAAAAAGAAGAGCACGATAATACTAAAACAGTATGATGGTATCAACCATAATAATTATAGTAATAACAATAATAATACACAGTGGAAAACTTGAATAGAACTTTCCTTGACCAGTCATTTGGGCCTCCTTACCCACTTGGTTATTTCAACATTCTTATGTCGGGTTTGACAACAATTTACCATAACATGAATCAGGATTGTTTAATAACAGTGTTGTTTTTAATGCTTTAGAATAATAAAATTCTTTCTTATAATTAGTGGAGCTTGCACAAAATTAACTTTAATTATGATATGTTGGTTTAAGAGTCTGAACTTGATGTAAGATTTTGATTTGTGGTGAAAAACCTGATCCCTCGTTACATGGTCATATTCTTGGAACCAGACCTAACCCATGGACTATAGTTAGAGAAATCAAAGACAAAACCAACAGTGACATGACATGATAAGGATTCCTCATCAATAAGGCCTTACATGACCTTTCAATGCTTCAATTGTGGATTGCAAAGCTCCCTTATGAGTCTAGAATTGTAGCATTTGTTATTTGACAAATCAAGAGGACATCCTAGTGTGGCTGATCCATAATTTCTGCACAATTTCAACTTGTGATCGGCTAGTTCGAGATTTTGGAGTAGCCAATGATGACCATCGAAGTAGGCAAATTGCCACTAGTAATAGTGAGATTGCTTAGGGTATAGCAGTGCCTTAACCATCAAAATCCCAATTATATGTACTATGCATATATAATCAATTCTTATCATGTTCCTTATCCCCGCTTTGTTTCACGTTAATCAATCTCGTCATGTCTCCTCTCACCACTACACCAACACTCGCACATAGATTTAACAAAAAGCCTATGATCTAGCCCTGTTCATATCTCATGTTTGGTCTTCCTCCTTTCATAATGAGGGCTTGAATAAAAGATGAAACTCGTGCTTCTTATTCAACGTTAAAGAAAAAGAAATTTCTATTTGCTATTCTATCTAATGCAATCACTTCTAGTATGTTACTATATACAGAAGCAACACGAACGTGTATGACGGGTTGGATTCTTCGATAGCTAGCCAGGTAATAGGAGATGGAGATGTGTACTTTTAATCAGTGGAACTAAGCAATGCTTCAAAAGCATGATTATGTGTTAATGGAACTCCTTAATATCATTACAATAGTGAATCTTTTTCGAAAGTTTTTAAAGTTAGTAATGCTTTATCGTATGCAGAAGTGATGAAGAGATGAAGTGTCCAGCTCCGGCATCAATACTGTGAGTTTTTCCAATTTTTGTTACTACATATTCTATACAACCTACTCATGCATCAGGGCTTTTCTAACTCACCTCGAAAATGGAAGAGAAACTCTATTTTGGCGAAAAAATAGACTCCAATCTATCACCAAATTGTCCTCCATTTTGGAGAAATGCTATAGTACTGTACTGTACATACTGTGGCACTCCTCAATTACTATTCTCCTTTTTTTTGTCTTTTCTTTCAATATTTTCTCATCCAATTTCTTTTTTTTCATTAATTTATTTTTTAGCACTGCATTGCATCACTCCTCTGTTACTATTCCCCCTTTTTTGTCTTTTCTTTCAATTTTTTCTTTTTTTTTCATTAATTCATTTTTTTAATTTTTAATTCTTTATTTTGTTATTTAAACGATATTTCAATATTTTCATCATATGTTTATTTAAGTAATTATAACTTTATAATAATTTTAAGGTTCAGTCTCACGTTTATAAATTTTTTTATTATATATTTATAATTTTATGATTATTTACTTATGAATAAATATTTTAAATAAAAATTTTAAAAAATATCTACATTAAAACACACATACATGAATATTAATAGTCAAGCAGTAGAATTAAATAAACAAAATACAAGCAAAATATAATTAATTATATTGTCATTTATTATAATTAAATAACATAAAATAGTGCAATATATTTCATATATTATTTCATTTAGTATTATTAAATAATAAATTATAGTTTAATTAAAATTTTATTATTTATTAATATAAAAATACAACAATAATAATATTGTGAATAAAAATATATGCGAAAAAGAAAAGTTGGGTTAATTTTATAAAATAATTTTAATAATCATTAATAAAAAGAATATGCTGAGAATATTTCTTTCTAACGTAAAAAATAGAGTTGTGAATTGGAGTGAAAAATACTATAACAATGCTAAAACAGAGGAAACTTCTTTTCTCTATTTTAGAGGATTAATGGGTTGAAGATGGCCTCAGAACTTGTAAAGAATTTAACTGGATCATTTGTGATATGACATTTTTTGTTTTAGATTTTATGTTTTAAAAATTATTTTTATTCTTTAAAATATTTTTAATTATGAAATAACAGTTTTTGTTTTATTTCTTTAGTGTTTTAATCTATTTTTATTAAAAACAAGGTATTATTAAAATTCTTAAGTTTCAATATGGTGTTATTTTATAATTATAAAGAAGTATATCATTAATAAAATATAATATGTATAATAATTAAAAATACTATAAAAAGTGAAAATAATTTCGAAAATATATAATTAAAATAAGAAAAGATTAAATCATCAGTCTAATTAATCCAAAATTGTTTATAAAAATTCAAAGAAAAAAAACAAAGCTTTTAAAAGTTTGTATCTATAATGAATAACTCATTTTAACTGCTTGTATTTTCAGCAGATGCTCTGAAATTTCGTGGAAAGATCAAAGAAGGTGACGGTACGTTACTTGCGATTTGCATGCGCATTGCACCTTCCAAAAGTAATCAGTATCTTTTGAAACGAGAATAGGAAGGGAACTATGGAGTGTCAGGTTCGGCAATCCTCTATCGTTCCATGTGCTTATCACAAAGTACAATTTACTTTCATTTCTTCCCCAGTTAGTAGTTATCATCATCATTATTATCATTTCTAGGCATTGTGCCTCCTAGAATTTAGTCAACAGTCACTTTATGCAATGTATCACATGAATCTTTCCTTAAGATTTTTCCACCGTCCTTTTCTTTACTTCTCTACCACAAATTCCTCATTCAAATCCTACTGCTGCTCCTCCTCTTCCTTCCGAAACTTGACTAGAATAGCAATGCACATATATAGAGTCAGCACCCAACGACACCACCATCAAATATATGTACGTACTGCACATGAAAGTCTCTTCGAAAGCAACAACTCTTTCTACTTTTACCATTTTGCGTAGTGTTTTTACGTGCATTTCATGCTGGAAATAAGATTCACTACTAGTGTTCTTAATAATTTCTCTACCAATGGTTCTGATATTCCCAGAAAATGAGACCTGCATTATTGATCCAGTCTAAAAAAGAAGACTTTGAGAGGTCATGCCTGATGGGTGCGTAACTGTAGTTGATCTTGAATTCCTTATAGGTAATAATTGCATCCTTTTGGCCTCAATTTTTTCATATTAAATCATCTGATTCAGCTAATCTGTTCTAATATTATTTTATTAAATCTCATCTATATGTTTATATAGGGATCACATAAATGTATGGATGAGATTTAATGAAACATGATAGGAATCTTTAATCAAAATAGGAGATTTGATCTTCAATTTTTCAGTTAAGTTTTGAAACACTTAGTTGCTACTAATGATCTTAACTTGGATGATAGATAAAAAAAAAAAAGGTTGATAAGTATTATCTAATTGGAAAATTGACCTATATTGAAATAGTTTTTAACGACCATTGTAATCATTATAATAAATGTAATAATTATTAAAGATTAATAAGTTAAATACAATAAATTAAGCTTATGGACAATCAACCAATCAACAAATTAAGTGAGATACAAGTATATTTATATTTTAAATTATTTAGAAAATATTTTTGTGATATTAAAAATTTTAAAAACTTTATGCTAAATTGTTCCAAATTATTTTAACAAAAATTGTTATTAAATTAAGTGGAATCAATTATGAATTTATTACATATGCAAATGTTAAAATTAAAACAATTTATATTAAAATAAATTTTAAAATTTTTAATAATAATAACTTTAATAATTTAGGATACTAAAAGCAATTTTAAAATGAATAGAAATACACAAAAAATAGACTATATGTTATATGTACCAAGATGATTTGGAGTTCACATAAATTAACAGATCCAAAAATTTGGTCCAACAGAATAATTGTCTCTTTGAATGTCATTAATCTTAATATTATGTTTCATTTAGAATCATGTGCCTTCAAGATTAAGGTCATATTATTGAAGATTGTCCTAAAGCTTACATCATATTCACATAATGTTATAAAATTACACAATTTGATTGCTATTTGGCTAATTTTCAAATTGCACAATAATTTAAATTACTTATTTTAAATAAATTATATAATAAATAATTTAAAATTAACTACACTGCTTATCCGGAATAAATGTATTGCTATATTTATAAGTAAATCACTTTCACTTGGACCTCTCGTCAGAGTCCTCAAAACACGACCTGATATGTCAATTTCTTTGCTTTGCATCACGACAAATAGTTGTCGGCCGCGGAAGTTTTCTCCGAAAACCATGTGCCTATCCTATGCTACACTAGCTATAGGATAGGGCCAAGTCCAAAAGAAAACGAGGGAAGTTGAGTGAGACCATTGCAGTCTGTCTAATCCTTGATTTTATCGTAGACTAGCTTGGCTGGTGGACATGGATCAGATACATGACCATTAGGATATTGTTTACATTCATTATGACCTCTACGCCTAATTTCCCCGAGTGCTTCCTCGCCTTTAAACTTCCAGGATTCACTCTAATTTGCTGCAACTATATGTTAGCGAGACAAGATGTTAAGATGTTAATTAGTTGAAAGAAATATAATAGAATAGAACAGTTTATAATATGATGGAATATAATATAATAAAAATTATTTGAAATGGATAAAAAGGGTTATAATATAATATAATGAAATAATATTTAAAAGATGGATAGAATGTAATATATAATAAATGATTATTATATTATAATATTAAAATAGTAGTAAAAAATTTAACGTTATAGTTTTAAAATAGAAATTATGTCGAATTAAAAATTTACGGTTGGTCAATTTTTTATATATTTTTATTTTAAAATAATATTATTTTATTATTTTATTATTAATTATATATAATTTATTATTAAATCATATAAAAATATTATTATTAATTATTTAATAAATTTTATTCTATTATATGTGATTTATATTTAAAATTTATTTATTT
>JAOSBN010000004.1:590106-621768 GCA_027563595.1 Erythroxylum suave
TCTCGGAGGCTTGGGGTTGAAACGCATCCGAGCCACTAATGATGCATTCCTTACCAAATTGGGATGGGAAGTACTCATAAACCCCACCGCGCTTTGGGTCCGCTACCTTCGAGCAAAGTATCGGATTCAAGAGCATCACATCCCGGTCTCCTTGCCTACGTTTGGCGCTTCGACCTTTTGGAAAGGGCTTGCTGCGACCTGGGCACATGTTCGCCACGGTAGCCGCTGGCAAATTGGGCAGGGTAATCAGGTTCTTTTTTGGACTGACCACTTGGTGGACGACTGGGGCCCTCTCGTCCACGCGGCAGTGGCCCCCATTCCAGCTGATTTGTTGTCCGCACGTGTGAGCGACTATAGAGATGCGGGGGGCGCCTGGAAATGGGACCAGATCACGCCCTTCCTCCCCCCCCAAGCGTGCGCATCTCTGGCTTCGGTCAGATTCCACGCAGAGGAACTGGAAGCCGACACAATCCGATGGGGCCCCAATAGCCACGGAAGGTTCTCAATCGCTTCAGCCTATCAGCTCATCACCGCGTCGGAGTTGGAGCACCCCCACCCAATCTGGCGTGTGGTCTAGAAATGGTCGGGCCCACAGCGAATTCGGTCCTTCCTGTGGCTCGTTGCTAACCGTCGACTCCTGACAAACCAGGGCTGGGTTCGGCGGCATCTAACTTCGGATAGCAGCTGCTCAGCCTGTGGCCAAGAGGAAACGATTCTGCACGCCCTGCGCGACTGTCCTCGAGCCCAGCTTTTTTGGCGCCAACTGTCTCTGTCGCTACACGACGGCCCTTTCTTCCACTTACCAGAGGACTCCTGGCTGCTAACTAACCTCACTCTCTTGGAGCATGAGTGGGCTACACAGTTTGGCATCGCTTGCTGGTACCTCTGGTAATGGCGGAATAGGAGTATCTTTGAAGATGGGTTTGATTGGCCGATTAACAGTCCGAGAATAGTCCTCGAGTATGCCAACTGGGTCCGCCAGGCCCATATGATCACTAGGAGCACAACGCAAAGCCCTGGTGTGTCGCTCGGCTCCTCGGTCGGCTGGCAACCCCCACAGGAGGGATGGATAAAGGTTAATACAGATGGAGCGGTTTATCGGGGTGCGGCTGGAGCCACAGCTGGCGGTCTTATTTGAAATTCTGAGGGTTAGTGGTGTGGTGGTTTTCTCCATCGGTTTGCGGCCTGCTCTCCTGTACAAGCGGAATTACGGGGAGTCTTGGAGGGACTTAACTTGGCGTGGAATCTGGGATATCGGCACATTGTGATGGAGACCGACTCTCTGGAAGTGATTAATATCCTTTCTGCTTCGGCTCCGGTTCTAACTGAAGTTTCTTTTTTGGTGCAGGATATCAAGGACATGCTACGTCGTGATTGGCAGGCCCGGTTACAACATGTCTACCGCGAAGGCAACCAGAGTGCGGATAGCCTGGCGAAACTGGCAAGGTGGATCCCGTACGGCGTGCAGGTCCTCCTCGACCCTCCAAGCGAAACGAGTTATCACATTCGCCTAGATAGCCAAGGCCACTCCTATCGGCGTAGTCTGCATTAGTGTTTGTTTGGTAGTTTTCCGTTGTAAACAAAAAAATATATTCAAAATTATTTAAAATTTCTCTGTATTAGCATCAAAAATTTAAAAAATTTAATTTAGTAACTAATTTTTAAATTTTTGTTTCAAGTTTCTTTTTTTAGAATGGAAGAACTCGCAGTCGCTATTGTTTAGAAGTGCATCAGATAAACTTCTGGATTGACGTAATTGTTTGCAAATCACATCAACCGGGTTCTTCGCACTAGATAAGTCCTGTACGACAGGCTCAATTCAGAGAGAGTAAGTAGGAAGATTTAAATACAGGATCTTTTGGCCTCATCTCCCCTACACCAACTCGACCACCCATTAGGGTGCTTTTGTGTCAAGTTTTTTTAATCGTTGTCTTAAAAGTTAAACACAAGTTAAATAAGTAAAACAAGATGTTTAAAATTAAAAAAATTTAATTGGTATTAAATTGTTATAAAATTTGAATAAAATTGAAGATTTTGAAATATAATTGAAAAAGAATGTCCTTACTCGTAAAAAAATTTGAATTTTTATTAAAATTTTAAAATTTCTCTGTATTAGTATTGAAATTAAAAAATAATAATTTAGTAACTAATTTTACAAATTTTGTGTTATTTTTTTTAGAACGAAAGAACTTGAAGTTGTTATCCTTTAGATGTGTGCTAGATAAACTTTCGGGTTGACGTAATAATTTGCAGATCACGTCAACCTAGTATTTCGCACTAAATAAGTTCTGTACAACAAGTTCGATCGAGAGAGCATAAATAGGGAGATTCGAATATAAGATCTTTTAGCCCCATGCCTCTCTACTCCACCAACTCGACTACTCCTTAGAAGGCTTTTGTGTCAAGTTGTTTTAATCAATGTCTTAAAAATTAAACAAAAGTTAACCAGGCAAAACAAGATGTTTAAATTTTAAAATTTTTAATTAGTATTAATCCGTTATAAAATTGGTTTAAAAATTAAATAAAATTTAAAATTTTAAAATATAATTAAAGAAGAATGTTCTTATTTGTTGAAAATTTTGAAATTTAATTAAAAAAATTGTTAAATAATTTATAAAAATTGATTAGTTTATAAAAATTAACCTGTTTATTAATAACTTGATCAATTTTTAATAACGAAAATTATTAAAACAAATCAAATTAAGAGTTAAAAACAAAAAAAATTAAAAATTGGATTGATGGAACGAATTCAAATTTTCAATTAATAAAAAGACTAATAAACAGATAATGGTCTATTTTGGTGGGTTGAAACCCAATGGTTTTTTTGGGCCTTTGGGTTTCGTATAACGAAAACCATATCGAGCTTCTTATGATGAAACCCATGATGGGCTCTAAGAACTTTTCCAGAAACCATAGCGAAAACCCTTCAAAGTTTCCCAAATCCTGATAATGGATCCATCTCTCCGGAACCATGTACCTCAACGTGAATCACACTTTCTCAAGTCTGTTTTTGGACGATGAGTAAGAGAAGAAGAGGTACTTAGATTTGATGTGAAGAAACTGGTGGATTCAGTAAGTGTTTCCAATGGGAAATTGGAGAAATCGTCCGCCGCGTAGATTCTTCTACGATCGAGATAGGCCTCCAAGATCGTCTTCTTATTCAACGTCAGCTTCAGGTTAAAAAAAGCTTTCCTTGAATTGGGGTTCTCTTGTTTTTTATGTTTCAGTCGTATGCTTTATCTTCTTATTCAACGTCAGCTTCTGGTGAAAAAGCTTTCCTTGAATTGGGTTTCTCTTGTTTTTTCATGTTTCATTCATATGCATTGTTTTCTCAAATTTGCAATCTTTATTGTAGGACTAGTGCTTATGACGATAGTTTAGTTTCTACATGGAGATACGATGAATATAGATGAATAGAAGATATGGTTTAAAGTTTTTTTCTTATCCAGTAGCAGTACATCTTTACTGCTCAATGTTGTTTATATGGATGTTAGCTCTCTAAATTTTCCTTTCCATTGGATTCAGCTATTTTAGAATGCTTCTTTGTCTTTGTTATGCTTTTTTGTTATCTGGAAAAATTTGATCCCTTGCAACTTTATGTTAAAGAGTGCTTTCCAAATTGATGTTCTCGCATTTTACAGGGTTTGTTGAGGATGGTGTGCCTCCGTGGGAAAAGAAGTTTTGTTCTTTGATCGGATCGGTACCGTGGTGGAAGATTGTAGATGCTAAGAAGTTTATGTTTTGTCATAGTGAGGTACTTAACTGGGATGATTTAGCAGGCAAACGGGCATTTCAAAATGCCAAAGAGCGTTATTGGGCAGAGATAAATGGCTTCCCTTGTGACATCTCTTTACCTGATCCTGACATGTATATTGATGACATAGATTGGAATGCTGATATCGATCCTGAGTTGATTAAAGACTTAGAGCAAGAGTTCTTTCCAGTCGAGGATAAAGAAAATGATGGCAAGTTCCAGCAAAAAAACATGAATGCCATTGAGTCAATGCCTGTTCCTTCAGAAGGGGGTGGTGCCAACAAAAATCCCTGGGAATCTGACAGTGCTTCACAAAGTATAACAGCTCAAAACGATAAAGCACATGGCTGGAGCCGGTGGGATGCTGCTCATGATAATCCCTGGGAGCGCTACATTCCTCAGGAAAATAAGTCTGTGAAGGGTAACACATGGGATGCTTACGGTAATACTTCGTGGGGTTGGAACCACAGAGGAAGTCATCGGTATCGATCAAGTAACTTTGACAACATTGGCAATCCTTGGGAAAGCAGCTGTCAGGTTGTTGACACAGCTATGAATGACAAAAGATGGAGCAATTTTCAGGGTAACTCTCAGGTGTTTATTAAGCAGGAGACCAAGAGATTGAACGACAACAGCAATCCCCAGGGACGCAGCAGTTTTCAGGATAGCAGAATCCCAAAACAAAGAGGATGGACTAATCATGGTGCCGATTCAGGGATCTGGAGACGGAGGGACCATCCGAATAATTCACCCAGAAATACTGAATTCCGACAATCGAGCAATGACGGGGGAGCCTGGAATGAGGTTTTCCGGAAGAGGGAAAGCAGCCAGCAATATAATAGGTTACAGAAGCACAAGATTCAAAGAGGATGATTATCATATATGTTGTAGGATTTTCAGTCCCAGAGAGCCAATACCACCAATCAAAAGATCAGAAAGTTTTGACCTTTTGTTTCTAACAATGTTATTCTTTTTGTGCAATATGTGAACATGTCCCTTGAATTGAATGTACACTGAATCATCTGGTTAGCTGACAACTTCTGATGGAATTGTGGTTCCTTTGGTCTTATCAAGTGAAAGTTAAGTATCTAGAAGTGAGTGTTCCAAGGAGGACTTGTTCATGTACTCCTGGCTCCTGAAACTTTGGAGCCAAGTTCATAAAACGGGATTCTTCATAGTTTGAGATCAGTTTATGTTTCATTCTAAATGGAGGGGAGGGTAAAGTCGGTCTCTCTGTAGCTTTTAAGGGGAGAGAGCCAGAGAAAACGGAGAATCACGAAAATGCCATCACTAAACCCTTCAAAGCCCTACTTCTTCTACGGCCACCGCAAGCCCTCTAAAAACCAACCCATCGTACGCGGCAGACTTATCTCTAACCGACAAACGCTCAAGCTCAAATAGTACTGAACCCCCAACAGCCGTTCGATCTTCGAAAATGGGAACCCAAGACCCATCTCCATTGTCGTCTCCATCTCTGCATCTGTGGGAACGGTCCCTCTCCGTCACTCAGCAACTCTACCCAAGTGCACGATTCATCGTTGATGCTTGCTGGAAGAACCAAAATCAGTGGGGGCTGCCGGTGGTTAGTGAACTCCACAAACTACGACGAGTTACGCCTAATCTCGTGATGGAGGTGCTAAGAGTGGAGAATAACCCTCAGCTTGCGTCCAAGTTTTTTCACTGGGCAGTCAAGCAAAAAGGTTATAAACATAATTTTGCCATTTATAATGCTTATGCTTATTGCTTGAACAGAAACAAACTGCTGATCCGTTACCGGAGTTACTGGAAACACAAGGGAAGGCTCCAAGTGAAACAATTTGAGATTTTGATTAGAATGCATTCTGCTGCCAACAGAGGGCTTAGGGTTTACTTTATTTGTCAAAAAATGAAGAAATTTGGAGTCAAACCACGCGTTTTTCTATATAACAGGATCATGGACGCTTTAGTTGGAACAGACCATTTAGACTTGACGTTGTCTGTGTATGAGGATTTTAGTAGTGAGGGTTTAGTGGAAGAGAGTGTTTTACTTATATGATTTTGATCAAAGGGTTGTGCAAAGCTGGGAAGGTTGATGAAATGATGGAGCTTTTAGAGAGGATGAGAAGCAACGTGTGTAAACCCGATGTGTTTGCATACACAGCTATGGTTTGGGCTCTGATCTGAGAGGGGAATTTGGATGCATGCTTGCAGGTTTGGAAGGAGAGGAAGGTGGACAGAGTTGATCCGGATGTAATGGCATATGCCACGTTGTTTACAGGATTGTGCAAGGGAGGGAAGTTTGATGAGCGATATGAGTTGTTCAAGGAGATGAAGAAGAAGGGAATTTTGATTGATCTGGCGATTGACAGGCTTCTGGTTGAAGTGGCAGATGGGAAGGTTGGTTCTACTTGTGATCTGTTAAAAGGATTTGATAGATTCAGGTTACAGGGCTGATTTGGGCATTTACAGTTCTCTTATTGAAGGTTTGTGTAATGTGAAGCAGGTTGATAAGGCAAATATGCTTTTTCTTGCTACAGTTAAGGAGGGTCTTGGGACTGACTTTGGGACTGTGAATCCTATGTTATTGTCTTATGCTGAGATGACAAGAATGGACGGTTTTGGTAAGCTGCTTGTGCAGATGGAGAAGTTGGTTTTTTCTGTTATTGATGGTATTTCCAAATTCTTCTCATTTGTGGTGATTAAGGAGGAGAGGACAATGATGGCTTTGGAAGTGTTTGAAGATCTGAAATTGAAGGGTTACGCTGGTGTTTCAATTTACAATATTCTCATGGAGGCTCTCCTTAAAATAGTAGAGTTTAAGAAAGCATTATCACTTTTTACTGAGATGAAAGAATTGGATTTTGAACCTGACTCGAATACGTATGGCACTGCAATTATGTCTTGTTGAAGATGAAGATGTCCAGGAGGCATGTGAATGTCACAATAAGATAATTGAGATGTCTTGCATCCTATTGTTCTCTTGCCAAAGGACTCTGTAATATTGGAGAGATAGATTCAGCTATGATTCTTGTTCGTGACTGCTTAGCTAATGTTACAAGTGGGCCTATGTAGTTCAAGTACACACTTACTGTTATTCATGTCTGTAGATCTGGTGACGGTGAGAAGGTTATTGAAGTTGTAAATGAGATGATTCAAGAAGGTTGTCCTCCCTGTGAAGTTACATACTCAGCTATTATCTCTGGCATGCGCAAGCATGGGATGTTGGAAGAGGCAGAAAGGTGTTTGCAAATCTGAGAGAACGCAAGCTCTTGACGGAGGCTAATACAATCGTGTATGATAAAATCCTGATTGTACATATGAAGAAGAAGACAGCAAATTTGGTGCTATCAGGATTGAAATTTTTTGGTTCAAAGGCAAAGGGTTGGAAATTTCTCCCAAGTGAACGTGTGCAGGTATCTTAGCTGATGAATCATGACAGGGAGGAAGGGACCGACTTGAACTTGCTAATATCAGGCATATCCTTATTCAGTTCTTTGTAGCTGTGGTCACATGATTGGTGAACAGATGACAAATTGGTGCAGTCATATTCTGATGCTTCCTTCATTTGGACGTGGTGGTGAATGACTGGTTCAGGTGACGGATGAACTGGATTTTGATCTTGCTTTGTTCTTCATGTATCTTGCAGTTTGAGTCTCAAATCCTTAAGACGGGCATGAATCAATCACTTGGCATCTGGGCCCTGACGTGCCAGAAAGCACACATAGTTTCCTTTCCTGATGCAGTTTCTCCAATCTGGAACCTGCACTCTTGTTTTTCAATATGGAATTTGCAGTGTAGAGAAGAGGTCTAAAGGTCCAGTCATGGTTGCAACTGGATAATCAGTGAAGCTTCATGAAAAATTCTTGTGATGCATATCTTGTTTCTGGGATCGGTGACAACAGAATTTGTTTCGGCTTTTAAGAATTTCTCACATTTTATGGCATTTTTTCAGGATAATGTAATAAACATGTTGTTTTTCTCTGTCAATATCATGAATTTGAAGAAATTTATTAAATTCAAGCTTGATTAAGCCTGAAAACTAGAGGTTGAATACTGTTAAATCGATAATATAGAAAATAAAATTGTAAGAGAATTTTGATTGAATCTTATGTAACAAGTTGCATAGATATTATGTAAAATTAGAGAATTATTAGTAAATTCAAAATTTATATTTATTTGAAGAATAATGAATAAATACTTTAGTCATAATAAAAAGGTTTAAGTAGTCTAAAGTTAGAGCCGAATTAGGAGGATTGAAGGTGAATATCCCTCTTCTTGTTCAAAAGACTTGAGCTTTGCAGTTAATTTAAAGTTCTCAACTCAATCTAATCGATTTATTGTCATTTTTGTTAAGAAAACAGATAATCCCATCTTTGCGCTGAAGGTAAACTATGACGACCCAATTGCAACATGCTGCAGATCCTAATTTTTAAGAGTCCTAAAAACCCAGCTTCAAAAAGCATAACTTGATCTTGGCCCAATCAGGTAAAGAAGTAAAAGAGGTCATTTCAATTTGTTTGTCCCTATCTGCTGCAATGTGCATCTATAAACCCTAAAATAAGAAAAACCACTTCTTGGGTGGACCATTAACTCTTCTCTTAAGGTGTGCCATTGATATTTTGGATTCCTGAAATGAGGAATCTTCACGTACCAACCTTGCTTTCTTCTCTGCTGCGAAGACGGTTTTTGAGAACATCTGCAGCATTTTCGTATCCTGTGCCCGACACCAACACACGGTCATCGTACACATGTAAGTTTCTGGTGGATTCTGTTGGGCTTACCTTAGAATCTGCTATTCCAGCTTCCAGAAAATTCCAACTTGACGAAACACGAGACCAGAAATCTCAAGCATTAGTTGAATTATTGAAGTCTTTCGATTTTAGTGGCACCCAAATCGCCAAATTGATCGAAAAGAATCCTGGAATCTTCCGATATAGACTAGATGGACTCAGAACTAAAATGGACTTCCTTGTCCAAAATGGCGTTGTGGGTCAGCTCCTACCTGAGCTCATTCTGTCGAATCCTGCAATTTTAAGAAGGGCTGTAGATAGATTTATAAAACCATCGTTTGAGTTCTTGAAGTTGTGGCTTGGTAGTGATGAGAAAGTTGTGACTGCTATTATGCGTACTTCTTGGCTGTTGACGTTTGATCTGAAGAGTACTATGCAGCCAAATATGGATTTTCTGGTGAAGGAGGGAGTGCCTGTAACAAGTATAACAAAGATGATAATGACGAGTGCTAGATTTATGACACACAGTCCCGACAGGATGGTTTGTGTGGTCAATGATGTGAAAAGCATGGGACTTGAACCAGAGAGTTCTATGTTTATGCGTGCTGTTACTGTGAGGATATGCATGACAGATTCAACTTGGAAGAGAAAATTTGAGCTGTTAAACAGTTTGGGGATGAGTACTGTGGAGATTGTTTCGGCTTTTAAAAAGCTACCGTACGTTTTGTCAACTTCTGATGATAAACTCAGGAGCTTATTGGATTTCTATGTGAATACTATGAATTTGGAACCTCAGGATGTATTTGCACGTCCGTATTTATTGGGGTTTTCTATTGATAGAAGGATTCTTCCAAGGTATAATGTTCTAAAGGTTTTGAAGTCCAAGAATCTGATCAAAGAAAACAGGAAGGTTGTTTGGTTATTACTAAAAAGCGAAAAGTACTTCACTAATCAGATTGTGTTGAAGTACATGGACAAAGTTCCTGATTTATTGGATATATACAATGCAAGGACGAAGCAAAGTAGGTCTCAGATATAGAATTCAACCAACAATGGTGGTTCCATCTCAAGCTAGAACGAAACTTAAATCCATTCTGGAGGAAGATGGCTTTTCTAGTTTAACTCTGTATTTTTGAGGAAGATGACTTAACTAGTTTAACTCTGCTCAGTGGAGACATGACGAACAGGTATGCTTAATCTGTTATATAGCACTATTTTGGATGATTTAGAACATATGATTTATCTGGATGATGGCTCAACCAGGGACTGATCGGTGGCAATGATTAATTATCAAATCACCATTCTTCATGACTTTTTTTTTAATTTCTGTTCAAATGAAATGAATTTGGAACTTCAGGATATATTGACATATTCAATCATTTATGTTTTTCAATTGATAGAATGATTAGTTCAAGGTTATAATGCACCGAAGGTTTTGAAGTGAAGGGAGCTGACACAATTAGTTTGTTTGGTTGCTAGGAAAAACTGAAAGGTAGTACATCTCAAAGTTTATGGGCAAAGTTCCAAGTTTATTGGAGATTGAACAGTTCAAACAAAGAATAAATAGGTACTTTTGCAATAACAATATTCACAAGGTTGTCTGAAGTTCCATGACTCTGTGTCTTAGGTTATGTTTGATTGAGGGTTTATGAATAGAATGAAATATAATATTATTCTATCGATTGAAAAGAGAGTTTATAATGGAATGGAATGAGATAGAAGAGAAGAGTTTCATATTACAATCCATTTCATCCTAAATAGTAAAAATAAAAAACCTTCGTTTTGAGAGTTTATGATAGAATGTAAAAAGATAAATAACTTTACACTATATTAAATTATAAATTTTCTATTTGAACAACATTTCACTATATTACATTATGAATCTTTCCATTCCTCTCAAAAAATAATTTTTTAATATTACATTCCATTTCATTATAAACCATTCCGTTAAATTATATTTCGTTTTATTCGATTACAAATTTTATGTCTAATTAAATATAACTTTAAGTAACCCAAATTTGGCCTTCGTGATTTCAAAATTCCCTTTGATGCCACTCTTAAAACAGTTTATTTCGTATTTTTCTAATTATTTGTTGTCTTTCACAATATTTGATATGTTTGCTTCTTTTAAAATCAAGCATTCCTTTGACTTCTAGTGAACTTTGTAGGTGATGTATACAGAAATTTATGCATGGAAATGAAGCAGCAACCGAAAATTATCTTGAAGGGGGGAGGTCTAATAATCCAATTTGTATGTGCTTTTGTGGTTTCCTTGTACAGGCTTGAATATAAAAATTCCTTTGAAGTTCAACTCTTTTGTTTGATGACGTTCACATTTATGCTGCTCATTGATGTCAGTTCAAACTCTGGTAATTGAATTCTCCATTCCTGGTTTTCGTGTAACTCGATCCTTCAGAACCATAGGAATCTTTAGAATGTGATTTCAATTCACCTCCTCAACAAGGAAGGGTATTTCTCAGTTGTAGCTGGAAATTGGCAAACTTTTACAGCTGTATATGAAATTTAGACCTTGATGAAGCAACAGAATTGAAGATAGGAAATCCAATGATAATCAATAAAATGATACAGAAATGCCCTGTATCTACTTGTCTCCCCTGATGATATGGGGCATAATGTATAAAGTAAGTCAGCCAAAACACCTCTGATATATGGAGAGGAACTCCCTAAAATTCCTCTCCACATAATAAGGGCTGTATCATGCCTGGCAGTTTCCTATACAAGAGAAATCTGTGGCCTGAACTAGACAATCCCAGACAATAATTTGACACAAAATCACTAACTAATCCTCTCTCTAATGTACAATGGCGCTTGGATCATGATCGGGAAGAATCAATGAAATATACATTTATAACCGGGGCCTGCTTGATCTTCACTTCTTTCCCCATTCTTCCCTGTAGAAGCTAAGATGTAGCCAAAACAATTCAAAGAGGAAAGAGATGAATGTGTAGATCAATGCCTATATAGCGAATATTTCATCAACACCTGGGGGAGACAATGGTGGAACAGCCTTCTCATGAGCTGTGTTAGTGTCTAGTTCCAACACCTTTCTACCGGTAGCCTGTTGCTCTCTGTGTCCACCCATCTTTCTTGATGGAGATTCAGAGCCAACAGCTTTTGCAGAACTATTGCTACCAATAGATGCGAGAAACTTGTCCTTCAAAAGAGGAGTTTCAGCAGATGCAATGACCGAGCTGAAGACACCAGACTCGCGTAATCCCTGTACTATTACCTAAAAGACAACCATAGCATTATGACAAAGAACAGTAAGTACTAAAAAGAAAACATGCAATTGGATACTGAAATCAAGCAAATTGGGAGCCTTCCATAGATAGATGAATACCAAAAGCAAGTTTGAGCCACCTATTTAATTTGCTAAAGATGTAAATAGAAATGACAAATATGAAACTAGATATTTCCTTCTCGTTTCATTGATTCTCACACTGCAAATTCCCTTTCTTTACATTTCTTTAAATTTTACAGAATATTTCTTCACTTTATGGAAGTCATAAGCCAATTAACTCCTTATCACCAAATTACCATGTCAATTACTAATAATGAATGACATTTCATCCCTTCAATTTATATCTTTGGATAACACATTTCCTAAAAATTCACTTTTGCTTACCATGGGAGAATATATCCGAGTTAAAATTCCTTTCCTCAGAAGCTTCAACTTTATCTCTTTGTCACCCCACACAACATGTTCGTGGTACCTGCAAGCAGACTCCAAAATACCATTACTTTTTTTCGAAGAATAAATGAGAATAATGAGACGATATATTTTCCTACAATTCCAACATAAACGCATATCCCAAGAAAGATAAATTTTGTACAATCATATGCTTACCAGTTTTTCATTTCCTCCTCAGTTGCTGTTGACGCAATTATGAATGCCTACAATTCATAGCACCAGACATTAGGAGAAAAGTAACGTCAAAACAATTCATTATTCATAGCAAACTTTGGGAAATTTTTATCATCTAACAACTTAGATTATTGAATTTAAAATTATAGTGTCAAATAGCATAAATAGAGAAACAGAACCCACAGCCCTATCAAATTCCAGCATAAAACATCTTTTGACATCCTCCTTTGTAGGCTTGCAGCCACATCGATCACGTCTAGAAGTCAAGTCTGAGAATTTAGAATATGTATAGTGTAAAACAGCAGCCTCTTCCAGCTTCACCTCACTATCAAAATTTAATGAGAACTAACATCAGTTTAAAATATGAAACGCCTGTAACACTTTGAAAGGTTGTATTGAAAGTAATTATTAGCATTAGTAAAAATGAAAACAAAAATAAAATTTAGACACATACTACTGGAGGCATTTCTTAAATCAATATATTATATTTTCTATTCAAGTACTAAATAATCTAAAACAGCATGATCAGTTACATACTTTGGGGTTTTCATATAATTGTGCCATCTGTGTGCACCATTGGGACGAAGATGCTCTTGAATTCGAGCAGCTGATTTCCCATTTCCATATGTTAAGAAGTAATTTGGATTTCCACGAGTAGATTCTTTATACATGCCAAAATATGAATCCTTTGGTAGATGGTCATAATTCTTCTTGAACATAGACACCTGTTTGCGTAAACAAAAAAATAAGAATCAAACAAGTAGGTACTGATTTTGTCTTTGAAAATGGATGCCAAAGATAATTACAATTACTAAATTAAATCAAAAGCATTACAATTTGCATATTAAAGAGATTTACCTCACTGAAAGGATCCTTGATGTCATCTCGTTCAACACTACTCTCCTGGAAAAGAAAGCAACAATGTTAACTGAACAATGAGGATAACCTAAAATCTATATAAGATCAAAGCTGTTAACTACATCTAAAGTTAATATAATAGCGTCACTCACATAATTTGGAAATATGACCATGTCCACATTTCCTGGAATTTCAAGCAGCAACTGCCGCAGAGAATATTCACTGGCACCAGCCGGATGCATCAGTTCATCAGTATCAAGATGAAGTATCCAGTCCATTCCTGCATCCTGGAATTTTGTGGAGTGCAGTTTGAAACTAGTTATGTCAGTAGATGGACCATTCAAGAACAACAAAGGAATATAGCATTTAAAAAGAAGGTTACTGATTCTGCATACCCTTGCCATAACAATAGCCATTTCCATGTTGAGAGATTGCTTCACAAAAAGCTCATAATTGCATGGTTTATAAAAGAAACTCGATAACCATGTCTCATTCCAGATGCGGCTGAAGGAGGAATCAAGTAGATAAAGAAAAGACAAAGAATAAGTCAAACAAATTCTTCCAATGAACATATAAGAAACGTTTTAAGATCTGATGTAGAATGTAACATATAAAGGACACAGTAGCTGACCTTCTAGCCTGCTGCTCCTCTAGCTCTTTTGTTCTATAAATCACCTTCACTCCCTACAAAGACAACAAAATCTTCGAGATCAATGACCAGAAAAAAATTGCAATTCCAACAGCTAGAAAGACCATGTTAACTCACAGGAATAGATGCAAGGACTTCGGATACATCAGGTGACGCCGCCTTTCCTTCCACAAAAAGGAAAAAGGTTGACACACCTATAACCTTATGATAATACAACCACGGTAGTATCTGATTTAAGCCAGCAGATGTACTTGTTGTTATGCAGATCTGCAAGTTGAGCAACACAAGTGAACTAAGGGATAAGCCAAATGGCAAAACCAATATTGTGTTTCATATTCCCCTAAAAGAAAAGATATTTCAGATCACACAAAGAATATAGATAAGCTTCGAAATTCCCCACTAATAGAACAGGATCAAATTCAAAATCCGAAAATAAGAATTAAGTCAAGTTGTTATTTATTAACTCTTGTCAAAAAAACAAGAAACAAAAGATCAAAAGATAAATTCTTGTACATAACTAGTCAACGCTAAGCAACACACATGACCGAAAACCATAAACCCCAAAGTAAAAATCTTTAGGGAAACGGATCTAGTCCAGAACCAAATAAACATACGACCGTTACAAAATCCGTATTCAGAACGAAATACCCTAAATGATAAGGCGACAAAAGAAAATGCACGTGTACCTTTGGGCGCAAATTGGAATCGTAATCGAATTTCCAATCACGAAAATAGGGAAAAGAAGGAGATCCGCTTCGGACAAGACTAGAACAATCAGAGGAATGGTGAGGCTTAGTGGAGAGAACCGAAGACGACGATTCCATTCCAGGAAAGATCTCGTGATTATGGGAGCCACGTGGCGCCCACCGGGCGTGTGCGGCGGTGGGATCCGTGAGGCCTCGATCACCCTTCCACTGAAGAACAAACGCCAAAGCGGCGAGAGATAGAGGGAGAAGAGTCAGGAGAGCTATGATTTTGGAGGCGAAGGACTGCGTAGAGGAAGACTGCGGCAACGGAGACGGCCGGAGAGCCGCGTGGAGCTGGTGATGGTGGCTGCGCATTGTCGTCGATTGGCCAGTCGAGTCGAGTCGGAGTGAGCGTGAATGTGGTGTAGACGGCTTTCACGAAGAGGAAAAGAGCCAAATGAGTTAATTCATCAGTTGTTGGCGTTTTGAAACGTTCCGTGCAACTTAAGGGATGGTTGTTAAGTCATTTTAAGCCCATTGGGCTTGTTTTATGTGATACACTAATTAAACGTCGTCGTATCACCTAGAAAAATGTAGTAGTTCTATTTTATATGGATTTGAGAATTTTTATTATTTGTCTTTTATATGATAATTAATATTATAGAAAATAAGATAATAATTTTTAAATAAAAATTCTGATAGAAAAATCAGTTAATTACACTTTATTTACGTTATGATGAATTAAATTTTCAATTATTCACATTATTTTAAATATTAATATGTGGTTATCTTTTTAATACAAGGGTGATTTCGGAGTGAAATTTTGGCAGGGCCGGGCTCATTGAGACCAGATCACCTGTTTATACCTTGTTTCATAAAAATTCATCCATTTAATAAAAGGAGGAACTGATCTTCTGTTCTTAATGTTCTGTTCCTCTGTTCTAAAATTGATCTCTCCCAGACTCATTAACATCCCCGAGAAAACCTAAATAAAAAGTATAATTTAACCTTAAATTGAAATTTAAAGGTATGGCAGTTTTAGTCCGGCCCGGCTTATTGATCATGGTCTGCCGCGCGTTGACTTTGTCCGAATTAAAATGACGTCATTTTGAATTTTTAAAAAATTAATAGATGAACCGGGCCGACCAAGCTTGCCCCGCCAATGGCTAGGCTGGCTATAAAGTAGGCCACTAGTCGGTCAACTCATTAGTGAGCCGAGCCACGGGTACCATATACCGAGGCTGGGCTAGGCCTTCAGCCCATTGGCATCCCTAGACATTTATTTGGGATTTTGATAGCGTCTTTTGTTTGAACTTTGAACCAATTAAACTACTTGACATGGATGGTAACGACGTCGTTAACGGACACAACACAGCACAATTTCTCGGTGGTAAACAAAACCTAACCCTAAAGTTACAACCGACCGGAAAAAAGAGTCCAAGCCCCCCATCAACGCTCCGTCTCCAAGAGGAGTGTTTCCTAAAGCTTGGAGGAGAGGATTCCATTGTTCAATGCTCTCTCCGGTTGTGCCTCTTATTTCACGTCTTCGATCGACGCTTTTGTTTCCTCTGGTCCTTGTTGTTCAGAGCGGAAGTGGTCTCATTCCCTAACTTCCATACCTCGTCTTGTGTTTGTTTCCTTTCCATCTTTTCTCTGTCTGAAAGAAGATAGCAGTTCTCGTGCATTGGGGTTCGGTTCTTGTGCATTGGACTTTCACACAACATGAGCGATTCTAAGGTGGGCTTTTCTTTTTTTTCCTTTTAGCTGTTGTAATTACTATATGAGACTTTGGAAGGTCTTGTTGATTGCTTCTTTGGGTTTACGTTGTTGGTAGAAAGCTAAAGTCTTTGTCGTAAATTTTCTTCCGATTTTGTGCCGGGCGGTTTTCAGATTTGATTCCTTTTGCAGGAACTGTGAAGTTTTTGTTTTGTTAGTATTTCTAGATTTTTTTACGTTTGTGTTTGAGAAAAAGAGCATGTAAAAGGTTTTGCATTATATTTAGTTATTGGAAACCGTATAGCCAGTAGGGTGTTCGACAGGAAGCCGGAAACTCAGAAACTGCTCGTTTTCCCGTTGTGCAAAAAGACTGAAGCTTTGATCATTACATTGTTAGGGCTTCTGGCTTGCAAGTGCATGGTGTATGCTATCATTTAGTGTGACTGGTTGAAATGTTTTGTATTTACTACCTAATTAGAGAATTTACTTTGATCTATTAACTGTGAGTTGCTGGAACCTGCTTGCATTGTTTTTTTTTTCAATTTTTTTTATTCTTGTTGCCCCAATTTGCAATTCACAAGTTTTATCCATCTACAGCAGGTATTAGTATTTGGATCGGAAAATCACGAAAATGCCATCACTAAACCCTTCAAAGCCCTACTTCTTCTACGGCCACCGCAAGCCCTCTCAAAACCGACCCATCGTGCGCGGCGGACTTTTCTCTAACCGACAAACACTCAAGCCTCAAACAGTACCGAACCCCACCACCTCTTCTCAGCCGTTCGATCTTTGGAAATGGGACCCCCACAACCCATCTCCACCGTCGTCTCCATCTCTGCGTCTGCAGGAACGGTCCCTCTCCGTCACTCGGCGACTCTCCCCAATCGCACGATTCATCATTGATGCTTTCCGGAAGAACCAAAATCAGTGGGGGCCGCCAGTGGTTAGCGAACTCCACAAATTACGACGAGTTACGCATAATCTTGTGACGGAGGTGCTAAGGGTGGAGAATAACCCTCAGCTTGCGTCCAAATTTTTTCACTGGGCAGGCAAGCAAAAAGGGTATAAACATAATTTTGCCACTTATAATGCATATGCCTATTGCTTGAACAGAAGCAGTTTGTTTCGTGCCGCCGATCAGTTACCGGAGTTAATGGACGCACAAGGGAAGGCTCCGAGTGAGAAACAATTTGAGATTTTGATTAGAATGCATTCTGATGCCAACAGAGGGCTTAGGGTTTACTTTATTTATCAAAAAATGAAGAAATTTGGAGTCAAACCGCGTGTTTTTCTATATAACAGGATCATGGACGCTTTAGTTAGAACTGACCATTTAGACTTGGCGTTGTCTGTGTATGAGGATTTTAGGAGTGAGGGTTTGGTGGAAGAGAGTGTTACTTATATGATTTTGATTAAAGGGTTGTGCAAAGCTGGGAAGGTTGATGAAATGATGGAGCTTTTAGGGAGGATGAGAAGCAACGTGTGTAAACCCGATGTGTTTGCATACACAGCTATGGTTCGGGCTCTGATCCGAGAGGGGAATTTGGATGCGTGCTTGCAGGTTTGGAAGGAGATGAAGGTGGATGGAGTTGAGCCGGATGTAATGGCATATGCCACATTGGTTACAGGATTGTGCAAGGGAAGGAAGGTTGATGAGGGATATAAGTTGTTCAAGGAGATGAAGAAGAAGGGAATTTTGATTGATCGGGCGATTTACAGGCTTCTGGTTGAAGGGTTTGTGGCAGATGGGAAGGTTGGTTCTGCTTGTGATCTGTTGAAGGATTTGATAGATTCAGGCTACAGGGCTGATTTGGGTATTTACAGTTCTCTTATTGAAGGTTTGTGTAATGTGAAGCAGGTTGATAAGGCAAATATGCTTTTTCAGGCTACAGTTAAGGAGGGTCTTGAACCCGACTTTAGGACTGTGAATCCTATGTTATTGTCTTATGCTGAGATGACAAGAATGGACGATTTTGGTAAGCTGCTTGTGCAGATGGAGAAGTTGGGTTTTTCTGTTATTGATGGTATTTCCAAATTCTTATCATTTGTGGTGATTGAGGAGGAGAGGACAATGATGGCTTTGGAAGTGTTTGAAGATCTGAAATTGAAGGGTTATAATGGTGTTTCAATTTACAATATTCTCATGGAGGCTCTCCTTAAAATAGGACATTTTAAGAAGGCCTTATCACTTTTTACTGAGATGAAAGAATTGGATTTTGAACCTGACTCGAATACCTACAGCACCGCAATTATATGTCTTGTTGAAGATGAAGATGTCCAAGAGGCATGTGTATGTCACAATAAGATAATTGAGATGTCTTGCATCCCCACAGTTGCAGCCTATTGTTCTCTTGCCAAAGGACTGTGTAATATTGGAGAGATAGATTCAGCTATGATGCTTGTTCGTGACTGCTTAGCTAATGTAACAAGCGGGCCTATGGAGTTCAAGTACACACTTACTGTTCTTCATGTCTGTAGATCTGGTGAAGGTGAGAAGGTGATTGAAGTTGTAAATGAGATGATTCAAGAAGGTTGTCCTCCCTGTGAAGTCACATACTCAGCTATTATCTCTGGCATGTGCAAGCATGGGACGTTGGAAGAGGCGAGAAAGGTGTTTGCAAATCTGAGAGAACGCAAGCTCTTGACGGAGGCCAATACAATCGTGTATGATGAAATCCTGATTGAACACATGAAGAAGAAGACAGCAGATTTGGTGCTATCAGGGTTGAAATTTTTTGGTTCAAAGGCAAAGCGTTGGAAATTTCTCCCAAGTTAACGTGTACAGATATCTTAGCTGATGAATCGTGACAGGGAGGAAGGGACCGACTTGAACTTGCTAATATCAGGCATATCCGGATTCAGTTCTCTGCAGCTGTGGTCACATGATTGGTGAACAGATGACAAATTGGTGCAATCATATTCTGATGCTTCCTTCATGTGGACGTGGTGGTGAATGACTGGTTCAGGTGATGGATGAACTGGATTTTGATCTTGCTTTGTTCTGCATGTGTCGTGCAGTTTGAATCTCAAATCCTTAAGACAGGCATGAATCAATCACTTGGCATCTAGGCCCTGAAGTGCCAAAAAGCACACATAATTTCCTTTCCTGATACAGTTTCACCAATCTGGAACCTGCCCTCTTGTTTTTGAGTATGGAATTTGTAGTGTAGAGAAGAGGTCTAAAGGTCCAGTCATGGTTGCAACTAGATAATCAGTGAAGCTTCATGAAAAGTTCTTGTGATGCATATCTTGTTTCTGGGATCAATGACAACAGAAATTGTTTCGGCTTTTAAGAATTTCAAACAATTTCTCACATTTGGTCGCATTTTTGAGGATAATGTAATGAACATGTCGTTTTTCTCTGTCAATACCATGAATTTGAAGAAATTTATTAAATTCGAGCCTGATCAGGCCTGAAAATTCGTGATTGAACACCGTCAAATCGATAATATAGAAAATAAAATCGATTTATTGTCATTTTTTTCAAGAAATCAGATAATCCCATGTGTAAGAAAACAGATAACACGAAACAAGGATGTGGGAAGAGACTCATTACCATCCTCGCGAAAACCTAAATAAAAAGTGTGATTTCACCTGAAATTGACATTTGCTTAGGATTTTGATGGCGTCTTTTGTTTGAACCAATTAGACATGGGGACCGTAACGACGTCGTTACCAGACACAACGCAGCACAATTTCTCGGTGGTGAATAAATCCTAACCCTAAAGCCATAACCGACCAGAAAAAAGAGTCCAAGCCCCTCATCTATGCTCCGTCTCCAAGAGGAGTGTTTCCCAAAACTTGGAGGAGAGGGTTCCATTGTTAAATGCTCTCTCCGATTGTGCCAATCAAAGACAGTTCCTCTTATTTCATGTCTTCGATCGACGCTTTTGCTTCCTCTGGTCCTTGTTGTTCAGAGCGGAAGTGGTCTCATTCCCTAACTTCCATACCTCATCTTGTGCTTGTTTCCTCTCCATCTTTTCTCTGTCTGAAAGAAGATAGCAGTTCTCGTGCTTTGGGGTTCGGTTCTTGTGCATTGGACTTTCACACAACATGAGCGATTCTAAGGTGGGCTTTTCTTTTTTTCCTTTTAGCTGTTGTAATTAGTGTATGAGACTTTGGAAGGTCTTGTTGATTGCTTCTTTGGGTTTACGTTGTTGGTAGAAAGCTAAAGTCTTTATCGTACTTTTTCTTCCGATTTTGTGGCGGCCAGTTTTCGGATTTGATTCCTTTTGCAGGAACTGTGAAGTTTTTGTTTTGCTAGTATTTCTAGATTTTTTTACGTTTGTGTTTGAGAAAAAGAGCATGTAAAAGGTTTTGAATTATATTTAGTTATTGGAAACCGTATAGCCAGTAGGGTGTTCGACAGGAAGCCGGAGACTCAGAAACTGCTCGTTTTCCCGTTGTGCAAAAAGACTGAAGATTTGATCATTAGATTGTTAGGGCTTCTGGCTTGCAATTGCATGGTGTATACTCTGATTTAGTGTGACTGGTTGAAATTGTTTGTATTTACTACCTAATTAGAGAATTTACTTTGATCTATTAACTGTGAGTTGCTGGAACTTGCTTGCATTGCTTTATTTTTTCAAATTTTTGTTTTGTTCTTGTTGTCCCACTTTGCAATTCACAAGTTTTCTCTTATCTACGGCAGGTATTAGTGTTTGGGTCATTCACTGAAGATGAAACCAAATCATTGCTGAAAAAGCAGTCTTCTGGTAATGATAAAAAGCCTGAAGAAAAGAAAGCATTGCGATTCGGATCTTTAAGTGTTGCCACTGGAATAACTTTTGGTAACTTTGGTTGTGAATTGAGTGGGACGCTGAGTTCTGGAAATGAACCAATAAGTTTTCAGACCACAAATCCACTTGAGAATGAGAAAGGTGTGAAGATAGTTAAAATAGCAGATGATGTTCCTAGAGTGTTGGGAAGTCCAAAAGTAAATGAATGCATTTACAGCAAGCCTACTACTTGTCCCCTTAGTAATGGTGTGAAAGACTTAAAACCAGAGAGTATCGGCTTAAATGATTTGCAGTTGTGCAAGAATGAAAGTGGCCCATCAAATCAATATGCAAGTTCCAACTTTAATCAACTTGATGGTAGAGGAGTGAAGGGTCCTGATCAGAATGGCAGTACCCAGGACTATTCAGTGCATAGAACAATAGAAGACATCAAAGTATCAGCAAATGGGTCTGTTATGTCAGTTAGAAGCTTTCTACCACGTGGCTTAGTTAATTCAGGGAATTTGTGCTTTCTCAATGCTACCGTTCAGGCTCTATTGTCTTGTTCCCCATTTGTTCAACTCTTACAGGAAGTTAGAGTTCAGAACCTTCCTAAGGTATACTTGACATTTTCTAACTGCTCTGTCAGTATTTATGATATCTTGTTGTCGTAATTTGAAAGTACATAACAAAAGCATCTTTTGATGGCTTTCCTTAATTATTGCTTTGCATATTTGGCAATATTTGTATACTTATCGAAGACATGTTATTGTCAAATCATGATTTACTAGGTTGGCTTTCCCACATTAACTGCATTTACGGAGTTTCTTGCTGATTTCGAAATGCCTAGCAGTTCAATCGCGAAAAAAGACACTACAGTTGTTGAGACGGGAAGGCCTGTCACTCCTACCGTGTTTGAAGGTGTTCTTAAAAACTTTACTCCAGATGTACCAGAAAGTGTATCGGGACGGCTAAGGTTTGTGTGTCTGTTATTGCAAGTATCCCTTCTGTCTTGTATTTGTTCTGCAAATACCCATTAGCCGATCAGAGCATATGGGATTTCTATTTCCATCCTTGATAAGAAATGACGGTAAGGATGAAAGAATGTCTGATATGTGCTGAGGGTTGTTGGACCTTTTGGCATTCATCGCCATCATTTGTTTGTCCACCATGGTGCTTATATGGTTAATTGGCTTGCGAAATTTGGTTTCAGGCAGGAAGATGCCCAGGAGTTCTTGAGTTTCATCATGGACCGAATGCATGAAGAACTACTTAAGCTGGAAGGACAGTCCACTGGTGCCAATGGTGCTAAATCTTTGCTAATTTCTTCTACTGAAGATGATGAATGGGAGACGGTTGGCCCAAAGAACACATCAGCAGTTACTAGGACCCAAAGCTTCATACCTTCTGGGCTTAGTAATATTTTTGGAGGACAATTGAGAAGTGTGGTGAAGGCAAGAGGTACTTTTTTCTACCTTCGTCCATACTTATTCCAAATTGGCCAGAAAACCTTAATTGAATGTTCTTTTAGCTATTTATTGTGTCAATTATATTATTTTTATCAGTATGGTCTCCCTTATCTTTGCTCTGTTTAATCAGGGAACAAAGCTTCTGCCACTATTCAACCGTATCTTTTACTGCACCTTGATATATACCCGGATGCTGTTCATAGTATTGAGGATGCTCTTCGTTTGTTTTCTGCACCAGAAGATCTTGAAGGATACCACACATCAGCCAGTGGGAAGGTACTATACCTACTTAATTGATTTTTTATCTAGACTCTGGCAGTCCTATTTTCTGTTGTTAAAAGGCAATCTTCCTTTGCTGGTTAAGAAGGTGACTACACATGGTAAAGATGAATATGAAATTGTGATGATGACTACTTGATCTGAATGAATTTCTTCCTTATATCAGCTCACATATACTTGCAGGCTGGAGTGGTGAGTGCCAGGAAATCTGTGAAAATTCAAACTCTTTCGAAGATAATGATATTACACCTGATGAGGTTCAGTTATGGAATCCAAGGGAGTGCCAAGTTGCATAAGCCGGTGCATTTTCCACTTGAGTTGGTGTTAGGTCGCGAACTACTTGTTTCTTCATCAACTGAGGTAGTAATAGTTACTTAAACATCTTTAAAGAGCTCTTGATTAACAGATATAGTTACTGGTATCTAATTTTAACCTCATCCTTGGGTTCTTAAGACTTTTTCTATCTCTCAACTGATTCTGCATTGATATTGGAATAGTCAGGTTCTTACTTCTTTGATGGTCTGAACGCTTTACATGATCTTCCAATGGTTTTTAGGGTCGAAAGTATGAGCTTGTTGCTACAATTACACACCATGGAAGGGACCCATCAAAAGGTCATTACACTGCTGATGCTCGCTACCCTAATGGCCAGTGGCTACGTTTTGATGATGTATCTGTGACTCCAATTGGAATGAACAAGGTGCTGCATGAGCAGGCCTATGTCCTTTTCTACAAGCAAGTGTAACCTATCATGCAGATCTCATATCCTATGCTAGAAGACTGTGCTGAAACTGGACTTATGATTCATCAGACTCGCATGAGAAAGATAAAGAGACTGAAACTCTGAATGTGACTAGCCGATGGACTATGTTGTTGAAGTTTGAGAAATGCCTTGAGATTGTCGGGTCGGAGCATGGAGGCAACGATGACTCCGCAGCCATAGTATTTTCTGGTTTTACCATCACCGTGATATGGATCTGTAAATCCTCAAATCTCAGGGTCTTACTCGTTTATATACTGGATTATTGTGATGTAAACTTCGACAGGTTATAATTGATTTATATAGGAGGTCCGATATATACTTAGAGCCTGTATTGTCATAACAGCTTTTCTTGTATGTTTTACTAAAACTATATTATTACATGGGTTTATGTGTTTGTTATGGCACGAGAGTCTGCTATTAAATGTGTGAAAGCAAGTAGCAACAGATTGTCTCTTTAACTAAGAATGACAGTAGATCGGATCAGTTTAGGTCTGAATTAGGGAGTTTGAATTTGAATTCTTGAAAGGTTTGAATTCATTTGTTTGATCAAATTTAATCTGAATAAACTTGAAATGTTTGTTTCAAATCGACATCACATGAATGTAAAGTAGTTCATTATCAACTTTTTCTTTCTCCTTTTATCGCTTTTGTTCCCCATTACATGTCAATGAGTGAGTGCATTTCATTCAAATCTTAGGAAGAAAGTGACCCAACAGGAATGTGAATAGTTATATATACTAAAGTGCTGAAAAAGAAGTTTACTCCTAAAGAAGCCCTACCTGCAACTCCTATGGTATCTTCTTTCCTTTCACATGAATCAAACGAAATTAGTTTTAATAATACCAGGCTCAAAAAGACTTGCAAACCAGTGTGTCTCAATTGGTTGCTTTAAGCTGAGCCAAAGAACTTAACCTTACACTTCTCGTTTCCCTGTAGTTATAGGACAACACGTGGTCCAATGTCTGAGCCTGAAAGATAAAGTTATGCTTCTTAAAGTCTCTGACAGGCAGATTCCATTGTAGAATCTTTAAGAATTCATGCATATTTTGACAGTTGTTGGGAGGATAAAGACTTCTCATCTACTCTATAGCCTGTACGTAACAGCAGGATGTCCTGTTCTGAAATTTCAGTTTCCTGGAAGATCTCTTCAACTGCAAGTTCTCCTCCATGGAAGGTAGGTGGTTTAGGAACGAGTAAAGTAGCAATTTTTAACGTTAAATTCGAGGATAGATATATATAATACATAAACATAGATTGCACAAAGATTAAAGAACAGAAAAGAGCTAACCAAACCACCCGAATCATGGAATTTTCATTGGCTTTTCACCTAAAAGAAACTTTAGATAAAGTTATACATATAGTAGAATACATCGTCACCACTTTTCGAGTAAATTACTTAGTGTGTTAGTGACTTCAAATCAAATGAAGGGTTCGATTTAGTTTCCCTGTTTATAATCCGACACCTGAGAAGCAGCCTCCAACCTGGAAGCAACTTTAGATAAAGTTGGTCCTGGAATGAGCATCCGAGAATATGTCCCGTCCTGGGGCCACTGTGGGCTAGCAATGTCAGGTTTATATGCAGCATTGCCATGTTCCAGGGACATTGTCCAAAGTTACAGAATCCAAGTCAGGATTATAAATTCCAATGAACAAGAGAAGATCTACTTGTTTAAGTGCCAAATCCTTGAACTTATTTTATAGATTGATTCCCTTTACACACTAATTACAATTCACAATCAGAAGCCAAAAAGTATTTCACAAAAACCTGAAACCTCACAGAAACATAAACGACAGGAGATCAAAATCTTGAGGAAAACAAAACAGTGAAAAAGAAATAGGAAACTATTTTGAGTGTAACCCTTTTTCTCCCTATGATCTCGAGTATGAACTAACTATAGACTAGAACACCAAGTTGGAAGCACTGCAGACACAAATAAAAGGGAACCAGTGCTTCATCTTCAAGATTTAGACAACCTGAACTAACAAGAATTTATGGTTTTTCCTCTATACTCTGTATCGAAGACTTGTCTTTTGTGTCTGGTGAGTCCTTGGGCACCCACCAAACTCTTAAACTCTTGTCAAGACCACCACTATAGAGCAAGAAACCTCCACCAACACTACAAGGTGATGCTTGAAGACACTTGACAGGACCTTCATGTCCATTAATGGAACCTACTTTACAAAGCTTGCCAAAAGCTTCTCTCTTCCAGATCCCAATACTCTTATCAGCTGATCCACTACACAGAAACTCACCCATCAGAGACATGCATAGAACAGCAACCTGATGTGCCTTGGTCTCACTCACTAACTTCCAACTCACAAAATCGCAGCTTCCTTCCCAACCCATCACATATCCGTCTGATCCACCTCCATAGACCCATTTTCCATCTTCAGAAACCACCACTGAGTTCAGGGAAACATCCTTGTGACCCTCCAAAATCCCCTTCAAAGAATGTGAACTCTTTCCTTCTCTTCCCCAAGCTTTGATCTTCCCATCTGCAGATGCAGAATAAACTACTCCTTTACATGCGACCAACCCATTAATGGCATCATCGTGAGCCTTGATCGATTCCAAACACTTCAAATCGGAGATCCTCCACACCTTAAGTGTCTTATCCCAAGAACCAGAATAAAGCAGCCCATTAGAGAAAGTTAAACAAGAAATGCTATCTGCATGCTCAATCCATAACTTCTTATGGTGTCTCCTGGTCACCACATAATTGCTCTGCCTCATGAACTTTCCCAAGTAATCTTTTTTTGTAGGAAGGGTGTCTACGAGCCTAAACACATTCTCTGAGCTTCTTGACACCTTCCATACGCGAATTCTGCTATCTTGATGTGCAGTGAAGACCCTGTTTCCAACTGCCACAACTGCCTTAACTGAACCATCACCTTGTCCAAACTTAGTGAACAGCTTCATATCAGGCTGTTGCCAGACTATAATGTCTCTACCCTGTGACGCACTTAAGATGAATTCTCCACACAGAGCCAAACAAGAAACTGATCCCACATGACTAGTTAAAACTGCGAGAGACCGGTACGAGTGAGCCCCAGACAAAGACTTGCTTAGATCTGGATACTTCACATCTGGGAGCTCAAATCGAAATGAAGTTGGTGGGCTATCGTAACTCACTTCGCTGCTGCTGCTGCTGCTGCTGATGCTGGAAGTGCTTGATACAGCATCTAACAATGGCGTCGTGGGGTTGATTTCGATACCCAGATGACTCATCAGATCAACCATGTTCAAACCCGTGAGAATCTTGATTCTCTGATAAAGAAAGGTTCTTTCTTTCCTGTTCTTGAGAAAGAAAGAGGGAAACTTTGGGAGCAAGGAGCGGGTTAAAGGTGCATATATATATATATGTGTGTGTGTGAGAGAGAGAGAGAGAGAAGCAGTAAAGAAACACGGATTTCTTGGCAGAAAGTGATTACTTGAGAGCCTATAGAACGGACATATTCTTCATTGTTGAGTATTTAAATGATGCAACAGGGGTGGTGCAACGGCTACTTTGGAAAATGTTGGCTTGATGGAGAGGTATGCCTATTAAACAACTATTACATAGGACCACTATCTTCTTCTTTTTTTTAATAATTAACGAATGGCAAAGCGACATTGTTTAATTAAAAAATCTAAAAAAAATCGCTTTAATTTATAAATTTAAAATATTTAATATTAAAACTTGTCGTTTTGATTAATAAACCTTTTACCCCTGGAATGGTCGAATTGGTGGAGCAGGGGGCATGGAGCTACCTATACTCTCTCGATTGAGCCTGTTTTACAGGACTTGCTTAGTGGTGAGTACCTAATTGGTATGATTTGCAGGTTATTGCGTCAATCCAGAAATTTACTCAGTGTGCATTCAAAGGATAGCGGATGTAGATTCCTCCATTTTAAAAAAAACCCTATTCATCTCAATTTTTCAATAGTTTTAAAGTACATGGCAACGGGTTAAACCGATCCCCCAAAGTTCGAGTATCGAACTTGCAAATATTTTGATAATTTGAAAAAGATCCCATTAGTTAGATTGATTTTCTTGTTTTTTTCTTTAATATTTTAAAAATCGAATCAATTCAGCTGGTTTAACAGTACAAATTTTGAACAAGGTAATATTTTCAGTTTGATTTTTAACTTTTTTGTTTAATTTAATTTAATAATTTTATTATTAAAAACTGTTTAATTTATTAATCAGTCGGTCAATTTTTATAAACTAATCGATTTTTATAAAATCAAAATAAATCAATTAATTTTTATTTAACATTCTTCTTTTCCATTTAAACTTTAAATTTATTTACTTCAAATTAAATTGGATTGAAATTTTTATTATTCCTAACAATATCCACTTTGGGACAAACAAAGCATAGAAACCACTATTTCTTCAACCTTTCCTACCTCGGGGTTTCCTGGCTCCAGGACGATTCCTGGACAATACTGCTTCAGGACAAATCCAGGGAAAGTCCTGGACAATACTGCTTCAGGACAAATCCAGGGAAAGTCGTTGTCCTGTTAGGAAAATTACTGGCCAATTCCAGGACTTGGGGAAGCTTCTTACTGATTCTAATAGAAATTGACTGATGATGAACTTCTGAACCAAACTTGGCATTAATATAGTTTTAAAAGTCCTGTCATCAGCTTCTTCTCCTTTTTCTGCAAACAAGAACCAATGAACCGTGTTAGTTAGCCACCTTTTGGTCGTACCAAATCCTGTCAATACCGATGATATTAAAATAGTAATAGGTAAAAGTCATGTTTGACAATCAACAAATTGTATTAGCTGTTAGTTAATTTTATTAGCAGTTAACTAATAGTTGATTATATCAGTTAATTTGATCAACGAATAATATTAGTTGTTTATTAAAGATGTTTGATAAAATTAGCTGTTTAGTATTAACTATTAATGTGTAAAATGACTTATGAGAGTATGATTTAAAAAAATACAAGGACATGAATGCTATATTTCTTAGTATTTCGTTAATGCAGCGAACCACATCATATTAATATTTTTCATATAATATGTATGAAATTTATTATTTAATAAATTAAAAATATCTATAATTATAGCATAACACAGAAACGATATATAGTAGTTATATACTAAAAGTATTAATTTGATTTGACGATTTATATTAAAAAACTTAACATTATGATATTTTTAAATGTAAACTAATATTATAAAATTATAAAATTAAATCAAGATTAAAAAGTTTAATTAATCCGTTTATTATATTATTTCAAACTTCACGACATAATTATACGATCAAAAGAAACTAACTTTGAAAACACACAAAACAAAAGTAGAGAGTAAAACGAAGGGCAATACGGTCATTAGGCAAACAGTAACTCCAAAAGTTCCTTTTATGCAACTTTAAAAAATCAGCTTATTTTAGTTAAATAAGTTAACCAATAAATCATTCATTAAACACACAAATAGCTTTTTAACATGAACAAAAAGTTCACTTTTAAGCTAAAAAATAGCAGAAAAGTTGTTTATCAAACACCTCTAATAAGCTAAAAAAAACTAATAAGTTGTTTGACTTTCTTAATTGTTAAGCGACCATTTCATCACAATAGTTTAAGTAGGTTATGTGAAGCCAATTTAATTGGTTTTATATATTCGTTAATACACCCCCTCAAATGAAAGCCTTTTAAACTTGAAACTTGCTGTTGAATAAGTAAATGGTAGGATTTCAACTCATAACTACTTAATCATAGAGACTCTGATAGTATATTAAATGATCGTTTCATTACAAAAGCTTAAGTTATTACGTGACGCCAACTTAATTGTTTTATATATTCTCTGATACTTTTAAAATGATCAAAAGGCCAACTTTGGTCAAAAAGTTTAGAAAACAGCTAATAATCAAACATCTCCCGTAAATATGAAGTTTTCATGTAAGTTTCGTAATACATTCCATTTGGCTTGAGTCAAGCTGTAATCGTAATAAAACAAAAAGGACCGACCGACCATGGAGAAGACGGGAGATAAATCTATGCCTGCGCGAGGGTCATTGGACGACATCTTTGCAAGTCAGAGTTTGCCGAATGGCTGCCCTTTTAAAGAAATGGCGTTCACATTCCTTTATCAACCTGATTAATTTATCAGTCTATGCAAGGTGGAAGATACTCGGAGAATCTTTCGTTGAAATTTAAGGATGGATGGAAAACATAGTTTCGTTGCAAGTCACTGGAAGTTCCGAACTTTGCTGATTGACATCGAATTGGTCGTTGGACATAGGCGACAAGATACAACGTTGGACATTCCTATACATTCAAAGACAATTTCTGGTTAACTTCCGACTAAACCGAACTAACTTTTTCCTGACTGACGACGATTCTTGTCAGAACAGTTGCCATTTTCTTTTATTAGTGGCGAGTGACAGGAACCTTTTGGCTTGCAGGAACTTGTTTTCCCCCCGCCCCGTTTCCGGGAATTTTGTCTGAGAGTGATGTTAATTTGTTCTTTGTTTCCTTAAAGTTGCAGTGTCGTTTGGTGGGTTAGGTTCGCCGCCTTACTGTTTCGGCTGGACCAGGATTGGTTGGTTGTCTTTAATGTTTTTTTATAGTGGTAGAACCAGGAATGACAATTAGCTCTGGGGCTCGGTTTTATTCCGATTCGAGCAGAGTTCCAACGTTTTTCTCTTTTTTTTGGATTTTAACTTGGGCTGTTTGGCCCAAAACTTGAGAAATCTAAAAAAATATTGTTTTTAATTTTTTAATTTGAAATATAAAAAATTTAATTAAATCGAAATCGAGGTTAGATTTCCTGTTCTGGTTATGATGTTCGTATCGTATTTTATTAAATTTTATCAACGTATTTATATAATTTATAAATATATGAATAAGATTTAATAAAACAATATTGTTACAGAATAATTGTAATAGAAAGATTTGACGAACTAGTTTCATACTTGGGCTTAACCTAAACTCCAAAAAAGACATTCTAGCCAAACTTTTGCCTAAATGGGCCTTAGCTAAGCCATTACCAAGCCTAGGTAGAAGTATAAAATTGGTTATTACTAATCTAACATGAGTTGACCTTTAAAGAGAGTATAGACAAAATCCAAAATAATAATTTTTAAAATTTCAAAACTATGTTATTCAACAATAGTAAATTACAAACTTTTAACATTTTCCCAAATTTAAACCTAAACTAAAGTTTAATCTTCCAATTAATTAACTTCAAGTCAGATTAAACCTGTTTTTAAATCTCTTTATCATATTTATTTAACGTAAATAATATGATTTAACGTAATATTTAATACACTAATTTTTAATTAAATAATAAACATAAGTTAAATTATATTTATATATTCTAACGTATCTTTATTTTTACACTAAATTGTAGTATTTGTCACGATTCAAATCTTTAATTTCTAAAATTAAAAGGTTTTTAAAAAGACTTGCTTGACTATATAAATTATTATTTTAACATTTTAAGATAATTAAAATTATATAATTTTACATCTTAACATTTTACAAAAAAATCTAATATCATTTTATACTTACTAAAATTATAGCCTAATATTAGTAAAATCAGTCATTATACGTAAAAATAATAATAAAAGATAGAATAAAAAACTTAATAAAATTTTGTAAAATTTTAATATAAAAATTAGATCTTTACTTTTAAAATTATTTTAAAAAATCATATAATATTTTACTTTAATGAATTTTTTTTATTTCTCAAAAAATATAAATAAACTAAATTTGTAATTCATATACCAAAAATTGCTAAAAAATTAAAATTTAAAACACTATTTTAAAATGTAATATAATATTATAAACAATGAAAAAATTAATCTAATTTTTAAAAAACACTTTTTAAAATACATTACAAAACAATTCGTAATTTGTCTTATCAAACCAAACTGAAAGGTCCAAACCCAAATCCAACTTAACAACTTGAAGACAGACTTAAAATCCAATCAGCTTGATCCAATCAACTTGGTCGAGCCCTTTTACCATCGACCCAAACACTTTCGGCGAGCTCGATAGGACCAAACAAACGCTAATTCCAATTTGCTAGGACCAAACTCGATAAATACACCCAATTTGCAGGCAAAGCATTCCCACTCTTTCGGAATTTTATTACAGTTTTTCACATTACAAGACACCTTCTCAAGATACCATACAATGGAAGAGAGGGAACTAACCCAACAACATAAGAAAAACACAAC
>JAOSBN010000004.1:625281-637609 GCA_027563595.1 Erythroxylum suave
AACCTATGCCTTGCAAACCTGGAAAAGGAAAAATGCAAGTTAAAAGAATATACTCTCCATGATCATATATTGTAAATAACAGATTATTTGATCAAAACAGTCCGAACCAATTCAGGTCGGCCATCGGAGTTGACTGGCCGATAGGGCCAATACCAGTTTGAACAAAACAGTGTCCAGATCGGGCACCGGAGTTGACTGGCCGATAGGGTCAACATCATTTTGACCGAAACAGTCCGAAACGATTCGGGTAAGGAATCAGAGCTCATGTTGACTTCAGTCGAGTCAGCTCAGATTGGCATCCCTAGCTACTATATAATCAAACATACCTTTATACTACCCTCAAACTGCTAGATCTCTAGTATTCTGCTCTGCAACTATAAACCCTCAAAACTTGAACAACAGATCACAGCAAACGAAGAATACATCATACCATTAAGATGCTGCTTTTCCATTTTAGGAGATCCAATCATCGGGTAAACAATCTCATCATCATCGTCCATCATGGTCATCATCATCATCTCCTCGAACTGAGCATCATCCACTTCCAGATCAAAGCTATCTGGAAGTGAATCCGTCACATCGTCTTCAAAGCTGCCCTCTGGATGTTGACTCAGCCAAAAGTCACGAAACCATGTCGAAGTCTTCACAAGCTCCCACCACTCCGGCGAGAAATCCTCCACTTGCCGGTAAACCGCCGGAACAAACAAAGGCGCGTAAGGGTTTAACGTCGATCTCTGACCCGCCACCAACGCCATCATCCAGATCAGAACCCTTTATCTGCACAAACAAACAATCAGACAAACAACCCAGTCAAAAAACTCAAAACTAACAAAAACCCAGAAACCAAATCACACAAATGTGCTTGATCTCAAACCAAGCTCACTTAGTCCCAGTTTGCTTGTAGCAGGAGCACAAATCCTAGACGGATAAGGTGAGAGACCGAAGAACAGAAGAACAAGCGAGAGTTCCGTACCTAGTTGCTTCGTACTCCGAACCTCAGGTTACATACACCTCACTTCACCTCACTTCACCTCTGCGTATATATTTGCAGCTTTAACCGGTATTAGCCGGTAAGCCAGTGAGTGTTGTGGACACGTGTATGGATATGGCGTGATTTATGGCTAATGGATTGAGGATAAATGATTAGATATGGGGCCACAATCAACGGACGAGAGGGCTTCACGTTTATCGGACGGTTCGTGTTTGAGACGGCAGTGAGATATTTTTATGTTTTTGGTATTCGGTCCAGGTACATTTATAAGTATTGTTAATTACTTAGGTCGGTTGGCATTCGGTAAGACTCTTTTACTTTTTATCTTTTTAAATTAAAGTTCAAGCGAAGATTCGAGATTCAAGCAAATTCTCAAATTAAAATTATTTTTATAATTAAATAAATTTCAAATTTATTAAATTTTAGTTTATTAAATATAATTGACTGATGAATTTGTTAAGCTAATTAATTTAATTTTTTTCTCAATATAATTATTGTATAATGTTGCATTTACATTTTAAAACCCATCATATGATATTATTATATTTAATATTTTAGTTGAGCGTGAGCTTTGAAGTAACTAATAAAGTTACTCTTTCGTAACTACAAGGTCACGTGTTCAAGTCATAGGCTCTATTTGACAAATAATGGATTGCATTAGTTATTAGCTGATCCAATCAGCGGTTAGTTGATAACTGATACTATAAGAAGTTTTGACAAGTGAATAACATCAACCGTTTGTTAAAAATATTTGGTAAAATTGACTATTTAGTATTAACTGTTGATATGTAAAATAATTTATGAGGGTATGATTTTAAAAAAGGTCATAAGTTAGTGAATATTATATTTTTTAATATTTTATTGAATTTTTATAAGAAGTTAGATTTAGATATTTAATTTTACAAAAATTAAGCTTGTAACTTTAATAATGATAATAATAATCTGATGTTAAATTCTTTATTAATATAAATGATGCAACAAGTTTCATCATATTAGTATGATTTCATATAATATGTATAAATTTTATTATTTAATAAATAAAAATATTTATAATTATAGTATAACATAGATACAATATATAGTAGTTAGATACTAAAAATATTAATTTAATATGATTTTTTATGTTTAAAAACTTAATATTATGGTATTTTTAAATATAAACTAATATTATAAAATTAAAAAAATATTTAAAAGTTTAATTACCTCCTTATTGTATTCTTCCAAACTTCACGACATAATTGTACAATAAAAAACTAATTTTAAAAACACACAGAACAAAAGTAGAGGACAATACTGTCATTAAGGAAACAGCTAACTCCAAAAGCTCCTCTTACGGAACTTTTAGAAATAAGCTTATTGCGGTTAAATAAGCTAACCAATAAATCATTAACCAAATACAATCGATAAATTTTTAAGATGGTCAAAAAGTTAATTTTTAGTTAATAAGTTAAAAAGTAGCCGATCGGCTGTTTATCAATTACATCCATAATTTTCTAATAAAGTAAATAATCTTATGCACTACAAACTCAGAAAAAAAAAAGTTTTTGATTTTGTTGTTATTAACATTCTTCATACTTAAATAAGAATAGAATTTGTATAGTCTAAAATTAGATTGGTTAAATTATAAATTATAAATAATAAAATGATACTGTTTTATATAGAGTTGAATTTCAAATAAATTTAAATTTTAAATATCTTGAATTAACCTGTTAATTTCAACTGGGTATATTTATTATATCTTTTTATTAATTAATACTCACTTCCACGTTTCATGCCGCGAGCAAGAGGCTCCCTGCAGGAATCCAGTACGTGGACAACCTTATCCATGTCCAGAACATCCTCAACGTCTCTGGTAATATGGCTGCACAGCACACACACACAGCATCCACACTGTTTATTACATCACAACAAGCCTGTGACGGCTCAACCCTAGGTCCCTGTTTCTGAACGTACTTCACACATTCCGTTACTAAACCTTGTAAGTCACCTCTGCAACCTTGGCTCAGAACCAGGTTGAACATCGCCGAGATTGCCGGAACAACCAGAACCAGGTTGATGTTAAGAGCAGCCATTGTTGTGCGTGTATCTCAAGATTGTGTCTTTTTACTGCAGACTGTTTGAAAATTTTTGAATTGAATGTATTAACAAATTTGATTCAATTATATTAATAAGATTGAATTAAATTAAATTTATATTATTTAGAATAAGCTTAGTGATATTAGAAATGAATTCAATTACATTGTTTAGAATAAGAATGAATATAGCAAAGAATGAGAATAAATATTATTATTATAATTATAATGAGTGGTTAAGAAGAAAAATGATTATTATTACCATTAACAATAGTTGGTTCGTAAAAAATATTAAGAAATAAAAATTTATTATATTTTTATTAATTAAATAATTATATTTTAATTAATTATATTGTAATTAATCAATTACAATGTATTAATTAATTAAAATATTGTAGTGATATTTTAATTAATTATATTGTAATTAATTAAATAATTAATTAATTATAATATTTTAATTAATAAATAAATTATATTTTAATTAATCATATTATAATTAATTAATTATTAATAATATTTAAGATTCAATTAAGTGACGTTCAAAAGAGTGAGAAGTAAGAAATGGGCCCCTGTAGGCCCAATTAAGGTTTGGGTAAAATGAACAATTGACAAGGTCAGGCCCTGAATCTTGAAAATTCAGAAGAAGAAAAGCTCGCGCTCTTTTTTCTCAACCACGTTTCTCCGATTCTACATACTCGTCAACTGCTCTTCCGATCTTACTCTCTCCACTCCACAAACCCTAAACCCCTACATGTTCGACGATTCCGGAATCGATTGAAATCGTAAGGATTGAATTGTTAGTCAGGAATCTCCAAATTCATTGAAAACCCTTGAAATTCCCCACGATGGAGAGCCAGAAACGGGTCCTGTGCCCTGAAAACGAGCCACTTGTGTCCTACTTGTTGCAAAAGAGAAAGGAATTGGCCGAAAAGCCTAAAGGAATATCGGAGAAACTTGATGCTACTCTTTCTAAGGCTTATAACAATGTTTGTTGCGCTAAAGCTCCCATCCGGAACCTCAAGGAGTTGTCTCAGATCAAGTACATTGCTTTCCTCGTTTGTTTTACTGTTTTTGGTGTGTAATTTTTGAGTTGAGAACTTTTTTTGGGGCTTTGTTGAAGTACTCACCATTATCTGGATGACAGGGGTGTGGGAAAATGGATTTTAAAGCAAATGCAGGGGTATTTTGATACTGGCTGCGAAAGTTCTGAGCCAGAAGACTCAGTGAATAAGGGTATCATAGCACTTGATCATTATTTCTGCGTAAACTCGCACCGCTTTATATTGAATTAATGCCATATTTCATTATTAATTACGTAGGTAAGTGCGGTCGAGGCACCAAACGTTATGTGCCTCAAAAGAATTCGGTTGCATACGCATTATTGATTACCCTGTACAGGTAAGAATGGCCTCTTTGTCAAAAAAACGGTGCTTTTGTTTATCTTTTTGTTTGTTTTCTTGTCAACATGAATGTTCGAGTAGTTTAAGGTGTCTTCTTTTCCCAGGGGCATTTCAAGTGGTAATGAGTATATGCAAAAAAAGGAGCTCATTGACGCAGCTGAAGCTAGTGGGCTTTCTAGGGTTCCAATTGGGTGTGTTTTTAACACTCTCTTTCTTTTTATCCACTTTTTCTGGATGGTGAAATTGATTGTTTCGGCCTTTTTCATACAATTAGGCCAGAAAAGGGAAAAGGGAAACCAATCCAATTCGGAAGCTCTCCAACGGACTGGTATAGTGGTTGGAACTGCATGAAGACGTTAATAACCAAGGGATTAGTAATTAAATCGAGCTGCCCGGCAAAGTATAGCTTCTATTTGTTTATTTTATTGCCTCCTTAATTTTGTTCATATCAACCTCAAAACAGCAAGCAAATGATGAACATTTTCAACTTTCTCCCGTTTATTTCGACTATCACAAATATCAAACTCGGCATCTTTTTTTATGCAACGATACCTAAATGTGGTGGTTCCTGATGGAATGATGATTTTTCCTTTAATTTTGGACCTGTATATTTAAGTTTAAATAGGGTGCTGAATTAGCATTCTGTCATGCATAATTGTTTCGAACATCACATATATGTTGTCTTGCAACCTTGGGGAAGTGTATAGATCCATGTGTGTGATGGAGTAAACGTTGCATGCTTCTTCACCCTGTTGGTTAATGTTTGGAGTTCTTATGGATGTCCCATTCCTTTATAGGTACATGCTCACTGAGGAGGGACAAGAAACAGCTCGTGAGTGTTTGATGAGATCTCGTCTAATCGATCCTGGAGAATGTCCAGCTAATGTAGAAGAGTCTTTTGATGTGCAAACACACGTTGCATCAGACCTTGAATCAACTCAACTTGACTTTGCTGGAGAATCATCTTCTACTGTTGGTTTAAGTCGACTGCAGAAATCTGTTGATGTCCCTATTGATTCACTCGAGAGGGTGTGGTTTTCTGCCAACCTTGGATCTTTTCATATCTGTCCTCTGTCCCTCTCCTCTCCTCTCCTCCATCATCTATCTCCTACCTTATGAACTACTTTTAGTGTTAAGTTTTCATATACTGTTGTAATAATTCTTCTCTCACTTGTCCTGTTCTTTTGAGCTTCCTGAAAAAGCTGTTTGATCATTTGCTTCTTCTTTAACCTTCCCCATATCATGAAAGGAAGGTGGTGGATGTCACCTATCAACACCGAGACTCTTGTAAACATAATTGCATATCCACTGTCTTAAACTTCATACAGTGTTTCTTTTGTATCTGACCTGTATATTCCCTAGCTCCCAAGGTTGATTCTCTATGATTTTAGTGAAGATTTTCTCTTCTAACTCAATTTACTTTTTGTATAGTTTGTGCGCATGGGGTTCTCTAAAGAGCAAGTTGTTCGTGCTTTCATGGAAGTTTCTAACAATTCCCAGAACAAGCAAATCTCGTCACTCTGGCCAGCTGTTCTGTGTCGTCTTCGAGAAGATCAAGTTTACGTTCTGCATTCAAAACCTCAAACCTTCGTAAAGGATGTGTCGAATTCAACTTCATACACGTCAAGACATGGTTTAACATTACCTTCCAGATAGTAAATTATGCTCTTACTCTTCTCTAGTAAGTTTAGATATTGTTCTTACAAGAGCCACTCTTTAATGTCTAGATCAATTTGATGCCAGCCAAACTAGTCAGATGGCTTTGACTACTGACACTGCCAACATGCCAATGCCCTCTTCTTCCAGCTCTAAACCTGCTTCATTTAATTTGAAGGCTTGCTCATCATTTGTACGTATGAACTTGTACATGTCAAAAGTTTCTATGCACTTTTTTCAACTCTCATATATTACTTTGTCTTGTTCTGATAACCATACACATGCTTATATATATGTATAGATATTAGTATCTTGTTGCCTGTTATCCTTCAGGATTGTACTGTGACTGGTCCCAAAGCATGCAGAGACCCTTTGAGCATGCCACCTCTGAGCTACGGTGAGAAATTTGAGGATGCATATGAAATAGTGTTGATATTGGATGATAGAGAGCAGTTTGCATGTCATGGGTAAGTTGTTGAAATCATTTTATTGCTATGAAAGTGCGTTGCCTGATGCTTGATATACCTAACAAATCACACGCTGCCTTGTGATGTGCAGGTCCAGGGGCAGGAAACTCATTGACAACATTTGCAAGGAACATAAAATTAAAATATTAGTAAGCCTTTTTTTTTAAATTGTTAACAGGTTGATATTTTAATGCATCAACAAATGAAGGTTAATACCTAGCTGGTAATGGATAAATCAATTCTTGTGGACTATTGGTCTTTGGTTTAAAATGTATCAGTCCTTGCTTTAGAATCTATTGGGTGACTGATGATGTGTTGTGGGCTTGTCGAAAGTTTCAGAATAAATCTGGTGATTTAAAAATCTCTTGCATCTTAAGCTTAGATCTAGGAGTGTAATCCCTTTGTGTAATGTCTTAAGAGTTCAATTTGAAAGCAGAATTTATAATTTCATATTTTGATATACTGATGTGAAAGATAAACCAACATTTTATCACCATTTCTTATTCAGATTGGTTTCTTCCTATGATTTCAAGATCATGTTTCTTGCTTCTGGTTTTGATTCCGGTGCACTTGGGCTGATAGTGGTTTTTATGTTGACTATCCCCCAGGTTAGACGGTTGCCAGTTGGTGATGGAATATGGGTAGCTCGCCATAAGTACTTCAACACTGAATATGTTCTTGATTTTATTGTCGAGAGGAAGAAAGTTGACGATTTGCGCTCTTCAATCACAGATAACCGTTATAAAGATCAGAAACTGAGGCTTCAGGTATTGATTCTTATTAACTTGTCTCAATTTTTTTTTTTAATATCCTTTTCTTTCTTGCCCCAGTTGCTGTGCTGTTTATTGTATTTGTTATAATATGTGAATTTCTATCAACTTTAATTGTATGATTTGTTAAAAACATGTCTATTGTCTTTCTATGTCTTTATTTCTGTTTTAGAATTGAGAACTTGATCTAACTAGATGCATTACTAGCCTACATGATTTTCCTGGTGACACTTGGAAGTGGAAGTATTTCCAGATGAGCTATTTCATATAGCTGAGATTTTAGTATTCTTTGGACCTTGAAGGGGCTGATCAGTTAGTGAGTTATCGAGGACTAAAGCTTAGGAATTGCTAATTGCATCAAAATTACTTGATTAATTTGATCAATAATATTGGCATTTCACTCTCAAAGTTTCTCATGACAGTTTTACTTGCTCTATGTAGCAAGTTACGATTTAATATGTAGTTTTCTTAGTAATTATGTATTTGTTTTTATAGTCTAGAATGTTGCTTATAATTAATTACCAGAACCTAATTTTAACAACTATGTTTCTTTATTGCTATAACGTCTCTGATTGGGGTATGAATTTTGCACATTGTTAGAGGTGTGGCCTTAAGAGGTTGATATATCTTGTTGAAGGAGATCCAAACTATTCCGAAGCTTCTGAAAGCATCAAGACAGCGTAAGCCCCTAATCTTGTGTATTCTTTTCAACGCTTAGATATTTTACTTACAACGCTTAGATATTTTACTTATAGATGGTTTTCATTGTTAATTGGCAAAAACAAGATAATAATATATATTTCATGGGTGTTTTGGGTGTGCTTATGTCTAGTTATCTATGGTGATACCCGATATGTTCTATCAGCATATTATTTGTTTCAAATTCTATTCCTATGGATGGGATGATAACTTGTTGAAAATAGAGGCTGCATGTTGTGAACATTTTCTTTTGATATGAAATTGGTTATTTTGTATATGCTATATATTTAACAGTCTTTTAAACTTCCTGTGTAGTTGCTTCACAACAGAGATTCTGGAAGGATTTGATGTGCAGAGAACTAACAGCTTGCCTGATACACTACAGAAGTATGGGTATCTCACTCTGGCGCTCACTCATTATTATACGTCGCAGCTGCCCTGTGACAATTTCAAAAGTACAGGCATCTGTCCTTCTTTTGATGAATTTGTCAAAAGATGCCAAGACCTAGACAAAATGACTGTTGGTGATGTATTTGCAGTGCAGCTCATGCAGGTGGGTAGTGCTTTCCTTACAAGAGGGGTACAAATAAAAGTATAGGTATAAATGTATTTGACCAACAGCTGGGTGAAATATTTGATGTCTTTTATACTATGTTGGATTCAAATTTTAGAAATTTTTTTGGAAATTGATTGATCCTTTCTTTGATTGAGAAAAAGGAAGGGCTTTCTTCTTGACATTTGGGCTTAGAAATGCTTTCATGGTCTCTTCTATAGTTACGCGTATGTTTTTTACGCCCACATGCATATTCTTGTTGGTATTTTGAAACTAGACATAGATTGTTAAGTGTTTCCTTTTGTTAACCTGACAAGATCTTCATGTTTATGATTTCAGGTGTCACAAGTCACAGAGGAAGTTGCCATGGCTATTCTTGATTTGTACCCAACTCTCAAGTCTCTTGCGCAAGCTTATTCTCTCCTTGTGAGTTCATGTTCTTCACGAAAAAAATATCAATTATAATCCAAGTGGTAAAATTAAAACAATATCAATTATAATCCAAGTGGTAAAATTAAAACAATATCAATTATAATCCAAGTGGTAAAATTAAAACATGTATCTTTCTAATGTTGCTGTTTTATTATCTATTCCTTCTTTCCCATTGCTGATTTATAAAGTTTGTCTAATTGATCTAGGATGGGGATGCATGTGCACAAGCAGAGATGCTAAGAAAACAGAGTAACAACACTGTGAGTGCAGTTGCTAGTAGGAACATCTTCCATTTTGTCTGGGGCGATGAAAATTGAAATTCCATTTTTACCTTGAGGATATCAAGTGTAGATATGTGCATATGAACTTTTGATGCATTGATTCTTTTTCTCGTTTCGATTTCGTTCATCTTTTCTGTTTGTTGTTGATCTAAAAAAAAGAAATAAAACCTCAAGAGCTCAATTTAAACTTTTTAAGTTAAACGTCTATTAACTTGGTAAGGGAAACCTGTATGAAATAGTTCCAAATTGATGGACACCACAATCCATAGACCGGAACAATAAGCAAAAACATAGAAAATCCCCTCGTTATTTCATTGACATGAAACAATTGCAATCTGACGGGTACAACACTCCACCTTCACATCTTATCTATATTTTCTGCTTTCGGTTGACTATGCCCCCCATCTACTTTCTGATGATGCGGAAACTGTCCTCTATCTTTCTGGTGTTTGAATTCACAAACTGAAACAGAAATGAAAAACAAATTCTTCAGATAAAAATGTATTTGCTTAGATGATGTCTGAACACGATACTCTAAACATATGCATATATATACAGATTCGTAATCTTTTGGAATGTGGGGTTGTTAGTTGTTTACTGACCTCTAAGTTGATCTCTTGCCTTGTCGCATGTGCTCTTAGATAGCCGAATTGTGAAATCCTTTTCAAGCTCCAGCTGCCAGGCTGGAAATTCGTGACAGTGCGATTTGTGTCAGTTATGTCGAGTGTCAACAGGAAATATTTCATTAAAGTATGAAACTTGTGCTTGAAAGGAATGTTAGTGTAATCAATAATTCGAAGCTTAGTGGATGCCGACTTACAATTGCAATGAAACCATCGAGACTGAAGCCAGCCATCCCTATCACTGCCTGAACAGGAGCTACATAGTTGGTGTGATTGTAAGTGTCGACTCCATTTCCGTCTTTAGTTGGCATAGCTAGGCAGTTGTTTTGGTATACTGAGCACGTTCTCTCGTAATTGTGAACATGGCCGAACAGAGCAAGATCAACCTAGTTCACATCAAAACGTTTGTAAGAACACTTGTAAGAAAGGAAGAAAGAAACTGATATTTGTTAATTTCTCTATCCACTTGTGAGGATGCTAACCTTACTCTTCACCAGCAAAGGTTCTACAGCAACAGCAAAGAGTTTGTCAACCGAAAACAATCCAGTTCCAGACGAATACATTGGTCTGTGTCTGCATTTGGTGAATGTTTCTTATTCAGTCCTAACGGGGAATTTAAGAAGGAAGAGAACTCTTAAAGATGCACTTAACTTACCCCATGAAAATTAGCCAAGGAGTTCTTGATCTATCAACTGAACCCATGTCCTTTTGCATCCATTCATACTGAAGGAACGCGAGACATTAGTGCTGTTATTTGATCATAATCTTTGAAACTAACATATCCTATCACAGTGACTGAACGGTGCATGGAAGGTGAAATGAGGAGTAAGAACTGTACCTGCTCAGAATTTGGCCTCCAGTCGTGCTCAGTTGAAATGACTGTGACATGGATACTTCCTTGTTCTATAGAATACCAAGGCTTGTCTTTAGCTGGAGTTGGCATTGGAAAGTAGGTTTCATAAGGTACTCCACATTCTCCTCCAGAGTCAGGCAACTGGTACAACGATCCTGATTTCAGGTAATCCCTGAAATCTTATGTACAATAAGCTCACCTTTTCTATCATATATAGCTTCATTCACAGAAATGTTAAACAGCTATCAACCTTTCATGGTTTCCTATGGCAGTCATGTAACTCACTCTGGAGGCCATTGGAGTGATGAGATTGAGGAAGTAATCCCATTCAACCATAAAGCCAGTTGCATAGCTAATGTCTCCTATGTGGAAGATAGAGTCTACATTTCCCGATGTTACTTCATCTGTCATTGCTTTAACCACCGAGAGCGATCCTGGCTGTATAATTTTCCAGGAAAGTAACATGATCAATGTGTTTTCTAGCTATTACAGGTTAAGAATTATAACGTTTTAAATTGTGGATTGCAGTATCGGAATTATGTCCGAGATCGTTAGTAATTGCTGCAATCGTTGGGAATCACTTGCCTGTATGAAGTGTTCAGTAGAAGCGTCGCGAGGGGCTTTTCCCATATCTCCAAAGGCTAGAAATTTAACTTCACCTGATCCTCCTGCAGGTGGAGTCCGAAACTGAACTTGATCACTCCATCCAACAGAATCACTGTACTTGAACAGTACCGCCATTAAATCAGGTTCGATCAAGAGAATTGCATGAACTTTTATGTTAGGAATATGTAAGCTTCAAGTTATTATAGATCATGCTGATACAGTACATACCTGCCATATCTGTAGGAGAATGTGCTTGAAGGGGTTAGGCCCGTCATTACTGCTGTATGAACATATCCAGGATCATGCCATCCAAAGTCTTTGGCCGGACTTGGAAGAACCAAACTACCTATATGGATAATTATTCTTAAATTCGAACTGAAACCAAACAGATTTACTCTAAATTCAATCAAAATAACCTTAAAAGGACAATTTGTAAGTTTCAGTTCCAATGTGCAGAAGTGAAGTGAATAGAAAATAGAGAGACTCACTGCACATATCAGCTTGAGTGAAGGTGGTGACTTGAGATGTCAGAGTTTTCCCATTGGAATATTGAACTAGTTGGGGTTTCTTGTCACCACTGATCCATGTTACTCTCATCTGCATTAACTCAATAATCATACCATATATTTTGGATTACACAACACAATAATAATTTCAATGTTAAGAATGAAAAAATGCCTAAAGCTAATCTAAAATTGGCCGTTTAAAAAGATTTAGACTCAGAATGAACTTCCGATATAAGAACATTTCACTCGAAATTTAATTCAAATTTAACTTGAAATAATTGTATATATATCATTATTATCATCACATCCAGTTGAATCCCGCACTAATGCGGGATCTGGCGAGGTCTAATAGTATGCAACTTTACTCTTACAAAATACAGAGGGTATTTCCAGTAGACCAATAGACAAGAAATAATCAT
>JAOSBN010000004.1:637709-666064 GCA_027563595.1 Erythroxylum suave
TATATATATATATATATATATATATATATATATAATAATAAATTGAAAATAGATTTAAAAGTGAAAAAGCTCAAATTCCAATTTAAAAAATGAACTTGAATTTTTAAAATATGTTCCAAAATTGCTTAAATTCAATTCAGACTCATTTATTTAAGATGAATTAGACTCAGAGTTGAAACTCGCCTATCCAAACTTGACTGCACTTGTACACAGAATTGAGATCTACTAAAAATTGTGTAATGTGTGTTGGTTGGTTCCACCAATCTCATCCTATAACCAGGCCATTCCTAATAGTTTATAGGCTCTGGGCAAAGTAAAAAAAGGTTCCTATTTTTGGGCTTTTACAAAGAATAAAAATAGATAAAATATAGACCCTTTTTATTATTCTTTATGAGATAAAACGTAAGCTCTATTTTGTTTTATTTTATTTTTTATGTGAATAAAAATAAGTCATATTTTATTATTTATAAATATAAGTCTTAGGCGGGTGCCAACCTGCCCTTTCTCGAGGGCCAGCCCTACCTATAATCACTACTTAGTTCCTTACCAAGAACAACCTTAGCTAGTAAGTAGTAACCACACAACACAACATGAACTAAGCTTGTTAAGGTTTTTATATATATATTATGTCTTGTCTTTTCTTTTCTTAACGGAGAAATCGATCAAAAGACTTTGACGGTGATGATAGATGACGAAGATGTTACCGAGGTTGCAGAGGAATCAACGCTGGAGAGATGTGCGTATAATGGCTTGTTTGGATTTCCAAACTTCAGGGGTTTGGACCTGACGAAAATGCATGGAGTATCGAATCCACCACCAAAGAAGGCGAATTCGATGTCTGTTCTTATGTTGATCACATCGAAAGTTAACGTTCCACTGCAATTTGCCACAGCAAATCTCCTTCCTTTGTTCTTGCATGCTAGATATCCTGGATCATTGCTCAGGAATTGTGCCTGCATGCCATGCCATTTTCCAGATATTAGTTCAAAAACTCTTTAATTCTAATTTTATTTTATTATTTATGTTCTTAATTTTAATTAAATATTGAAATTTTAAAAAATCATAGAATTTAAAATTTAGTAATTTATTATCATAATACTATGGAGAATTACAACCGTATATTTATCAACAGTTCATTAAGTGCCCGTTGGTATATTTAGCGACGGATATTTTATTATTTGTTGGAAATTATTATATACAACCGTTTCTACGATGCCTCTGTATGTTGGTGAATTCCATCGCTAACCTAACTTACCGTCGGAATGTTTATGTTTTCCGTAGGTAATTTTTGTCGCTAAACGACATTTTTCTTGTATTATATCAATATAAATGATAAGAATATTATTCGGAAACAATCTCTTTGTAAAAATACAAAAGGGAAGTAAGTTGTAGAGTCTAGATTTTCTGTCCAATTTTATAATGTCTTATTCTGTCCCCTGATTCTCAGCCATTCATTTATGCAAGTCCCACATGGGTCCTACATAAATAAATGCAGGACCCACGTTAATGAATGGTTGAGATTCATGAGACAGAATAAGACACCATAAAATTAGACAGAGGATCCTGTCTCGTAAGTTGTGTATATTATAACCCTCCCCGGATCCCCGTTTTGACTTTAGGAGTATTATTTTTATAAAATAAAAGATTTTATTTAATAAAAATAACTATTAATAACCATCAAACAATAGCCACCCATTAGTTCCCTACTTTCTGGTTATTAACGTATGAACATTAGAATCGGACATTTTCATGTTTCAATTACCTTGACAGGATAGTGACAAAGTAGAGGAAGATTGCTTAAATCACCGGTTTGTATGTACTGACCTGCGTTGCGAGGACAAGACTGCACACTGTTTCAATACATGAAAATACAAACGTTTCAAAACTTCATCATCAACGTACAGAATATTCAAACTGATCAACACCAACTTTTACCTGGAACCAGAAGGAGAAATCATGGCTACCCAATCACCCTTTGAAGGATCTCTTACACCACTCACGATCACTTTCACAGTTTCTTCATCTGATAGAGTAGAACTTCTCGATACAACGTCCAGTCTCAGAGACTGGTTCCCTCCAGGACATGAGATCAAACTCCTTCTGTTAAGAACCCTAAAACTCGACACGGCCGTGTAGTTCCTGTGTTCCATAGCTGATTTGGCAATCTCAGGAGGCAGTGAATGTGAGGAAGAGTAGGAAATGAAGAAGAGTAGATACAGAAAGGAAGAGAACTTCCAAGGAAAACAAGAGGGTTCCATGTCAAAATCTGTGATCTTTAGACAGGATTGAGTTACCAGGTTGTAATCCTGATGAATCTTCCTTAAAGGTTGAGCTCGTTTGTGGTTTAAGGAGTCATTGTAAACATGGAAAGCTGAAGAACACACATTTCTAAGGTTTCAGTTACATGGAATAAGGACATAACAGATGGTAGTCTGTGTTTGTGTATTTATAGACTCGTTGTAGTGTACATATTGGCGACTAACCGAACATTGCGTAGACATATATTGATTTGAGTTCGACGACGTGACGTTTTCTTAGTATTCTTATTTTTTAATTACGTATTAAATAAATATTTACAGAGTCACAGACACTTTTTCTTGTTTTTCTTTAATATTTGCTAATTTCTTGCTGTTATGTCTAAAGCATTTTGAGATGTTCACAATGATGTTCTTTCTTGCAATTCTCATTTTGTCTTGAAATGAAGCTATTGGGATGTGATAAGCTCTTATAATGTTCCTTTTTAGGTCCCAAAATTGGGGATCAGATTTTCCGTACCACGGAATTCTACCGTACTCAGGGCAGTTATTATTGTTGATCTTGCCGAGCCTACTCAAAGGTTCAGGCCGGATTGTAGGAATTGGGCGAGAAGCTTTTGTATTTTTATGAAAAACTTTAAGGCACTTGCGATTGTCTATTAAATTTCATCTACATATTTATATAAGTGCTTACAATCTAGAAATTGTCAATTTCAGCATATGAAATCTTCTATTTCGATTATCTTATTGTTTTGTTAAATCTCGTCTACACATTTATTTGAAAAATAAGAATTCAATACATGTAATATAAACAATACACATGAATAAATCAAATATTCTTCGTGTAATAAGTCAATATAACTCTTAAATAAAATTATCTTGATATAAGAAAGAAGTAAAAAGTATATAAAATTTTAATTATTTTTGAAATTCTCAGTTTTTTTGAAAAATTAAAATAAATAGCATTGAAAGAATGATAAGGATTACATGAGGGACGTTAATAAAATGCTAGCGTCCGACACTACATGAGGCAAACCTCCAAAATGCAACTTTGGGAATAAAACGTTGGCATACAAACAAGAATATACGCCTGTGGCTGTTGAGAAATTAGGGTAAGACAAACTCTCCCTTTTTCAACTTCTCATAAAAACTTCTCGATTTGGTAACGTGCGACGGCAATGGCTAAGATGATGGGGTGACGATGATGTCCACATTCCTTCTTAGAGAATTGACGCGCTAGATCTGCTTCAATGTGAAACCTTGTAGGTATCATTCTCAACTTCGTATCTCCGATTATCATGTTTTTGTGTTAACTCCTGAATTTGCGTTTTCCATCTCCACAAACCCTACTCAGAGGCTGCTATGATGGTCAGAAAGGGGTGACCTCTACCCAAGTAAGACGACTCATTCTGCATCCTTCTTGTTGAGAAAGTTCTCTGCCTATTTTAGGGAATGGGAGTCTACGGGCCAAACCTGACTAGGAAGGAGCTCTTTTTTTTAGGAGACCCTTCAATTCCCTCAGGTAAATATCCCTTCCCACTGTTCCAATCCTTGATGCTTTCCTTTGCCATGAGTGGATAAATTATGGGATTGCGATTTCCATCTGCAGACACTAATCTGAGGTTATTAAGGTGGTCAGTAGGAGAGATCCTGTACCCAGGTAAGACATTTCAAACTGAACCCATTTTGAAAGTCTGAGTTGAAATACAATATTTTTAATTATTTTAATTTCTTATTAACACTCGCTCGAACACAACTAATACATTCCAAAATTAACCTTACTCGATTCTCTTTAGTCCGATCCAAAACTTTCTTTGAAATTTTTTATTCATTCAATTATTTTATTTTTCGAGTTTAATTCAAAAACAAAGTGAGGAAAAAATGTAACACGTAACGATATCTTAGCTATGTATTCTAAATCAAACGTGAAAGGACAATAAATGAAGAAATGCGAAAAACATCTTATTTCAGTTCCATAACTTCAAACAAGCTTTCCGAAGCCGAAACGAGCTCCAATCTACCACCGTCTTCATAGGAATTACTCACTGGGACGCAATCATCGTCTTTCTACAGTTTTTTCAAAATATAAGCTCTCTTAACAGGTTAGAGAATCCTCGTATTTACGAATGATATAAGCAATTGCAAGAAATTTTAACCTTTATATATAGCATCCATATCAAGCTTCCTTATCACAAAACCGAAATGGTTCCGGGCTACACTAATGGAGATCCATTTTCTCACCGGGCAACTAAAATTACAATAAACTAAACATGTTAGATATTGCTGAATTTTAAGATCTTTTTAGATATATATGAAATTACCATAAAAAAACAAAAATAAGCACCTTAATTAATTTACTCCAAATTGTTGGATTTTCTGAAACAATAGAGCAGTGTTACAAAATCTTCAACAAGGGATCTTCATGACACCGTTATGTTGTAGCAGTGCGTGCATTGACAATGAAGCTGTATAACGTGCAAAAGCTGGAGAAATTAGGCAAATGAGCAAAATGATATGTAAGGTTAGGTTAGGTTAGGTTAGGCACAAGTCCCTATCCTATTATTGGCGGCAAAATGTTGTCCTAAGGCTATTTTAATTTGCACGGTGCTATTAGAACTAACTGAGTCATTAATTCCCACATGCTGATAGGTAAGTATCAATAACCTCAAGTCAATTAATGTACTAATCACTTAGGTTTAAGTCCATAATTAAGTTTAAGGTTTAAACAAGTTTATACTTTTTCTTTTATAATTTAAAAATTGTTACTTATTTAAAATGATATTCTTTAGTTATCACATAATTATAATGTTTTAAAGACTAGGTCAGGACAATAGATTTAAGGTTTAAAATGTTCAATAACTATTACATCTTAGGTTAAAGATTAAATAAAATTGAACAATTTGAAATATAATTTAAGAAAGTCGTTCATACTCATTAAAAAAATTTGAAGTTTAACTAAAAAAAGAAAATTATTAAATAAAAATTAGTCAATTTATTTTAATTTTAGCAATTTATTAGTTTGCCATAACTGGAAAATTAGATAATAAACTCGTCATTTAACAATAAAAATTATTAAAGTAAATCAAACTGAAAAGTTACAAATCGAATAAGAAATTAGTTAATTCAAGATTTTTACTATTAAATCGATTGAAGCAGTGGAGTTTTCAAGATTTACAAACGAGCTCGCCTATGCTTCTTGCCCCGCTACCCATATCCAAGTTTTGTATGTAGGAAGACTTTGGTCACGGTATCTCTATTACTGTCTAGTTGTCTAAACTTTTTTGCTACATGCGTTCTGATTATTGCTTTTAATTTGTTAATTCTTACATGTCTTTTTCTTCTGCCGATTTGTTAGATTTGATTTGTATTTGATTCTCCTGTCGTGTGCATCTAGTTGACCAACTGGGTATCTACTTGATCAGCTAGTCGGACTTTTCTTCTTGTCTTATTATTATTCTTATTGTATTTCTTATTATTCTTCTTTTTATTATTATTATTCTTATTATATTCTTAATATTTGTATTCCTATTTGTCTTATTATTATTACTATTATTATTAGTATTATTATTCTTACTATTTTTATTTTGTCTTCTAAACTTGCATTACATATTTGAAGTTTTTTTTTTGTCTATCAGAAACAACCTCTCTATTTTGTAGAGATAAGGCTGCGTACTATTAAACCCTCCCAAATCTCATATTATTGCGAAATTTAACTAGATGTAATGACGATGATAATGATGAAACCGGCTGAATTAAGTTGGTTTTTTTTTATTACAATGGAAAGAAAACAAAGGAAGCTACAACTTTATCTCATCCCCCAGCGATATGACATTCTTTGGCTATCCTGACGGACCCACGTCTATAGTTCCGTTGGGAATTTTGTCAAAACTTGCAAACCCAGACTTGCAAACGAAGCTAGCGCTCTGGTCCCCTTCTCGATAGGCATGCTGAATTCAAATTATCCAATCGCGGTCCAAAAGCTCTCGTATGCCCTGCACCAAAAGAGGAGTATTAGTCAAAAAACGTATGGATGCAAACAGGATATTAATTACGTCTAATGAATCTGTCTCAAAGACTACATAATTAAGTCGGTGCTTTAACCATTGCGTAATTGCCTTTATTATGAATGAACCAAATATTAATAAAATATGATAGGATTTTGACGATAGTTAAAAAATATTCTTTTTGAGGAGATAAGTGGTAATTTTTAAAATATAAAAATTGAAATAAAAATATAAAACTATCCAATATAAATAATAATTATTTAAAGTTGATGATTTATTAAAAAAAATATTCATATCGCATATTCGCATAACTAATAAATTATGATATATTTTTGATAATCTATCCGAAATAGATCTTAATAAATTCTCCTATGAATTATGAGCATGATCCTGAACTAGTCGTACACGCTTCTAAAAGCTTTATAGCTAAGCAACAGTGAAATCTTAAGTCACTCAACCTATTTCCTTAAATTGCACATGAAGATCTCTCGTGCTTTCTTATTTAGGCCTGGCAATTTTGGCCGGGTTGATTGGACCATAGGCTAAAATAGTTTGGCCTAATTGGGCTAGGACCGGGTTGATTGGACCACGTTTTGGCCTAATTGGGCTAGGGGCACCGAAACAACAAAAATGACATCGTTTTGTAAATTTTTTTATTAAAAAAGCGAGGAAGGGCCGGGCCGCGCTTCAGTGTCTGAAAATATAATTTTTTAATGTTTATTATCTTATCAGTTTTTATCAATAAAGAATATATCTTATAAAGTATGTAAAAGAAAAAATTCGATTATGTTCTCTCTTTTTTCATTTGTTCACAATCCTTCTCCTCTCATGTTAATACTTCTTATAAATATGAAGGGGGTGAAATATAATCAATTCGAATTCGGGACAACTATTTGAAATCTTAGTGAAAGATTGGATTTATTATTTTATGTTTGTTTTTCGTGAAAAAATCCCGATTGAAATAGAGGAGTTCTTCAAACAACAAATAGTTGAATTAACTATTCAATCAAACGATTCAATGAGGGGTCGGGCGGGAATAAGGTTTTTTTAACTCACAAAAATGTTAAGTTTTTATAAAATTCTTTAAAGATAAAAGACACAAATTTTCTTTGTAGTTTAAATGGTTTTAAGGAACTTTCTAATTTTAAAAATAATTAAAAAAATCTTTGTACTTTTTTTATATTTTAAAAAAGTCATTCTCTTTGACTTTTATTAAAAATGATAATAAAACATAAATAGCATAAATATTATTAATATAAAAATTTTTGACTCGAGTCAATTAAATTCGATTCAGGTCAATAATATAATATACTTATAATAAATTATTATTTTTGACTGGATTTAAATATTTTAGATCAAATTTAAGAACTTAATTGTATTGTTATATTAGTAATATTTGATTAGTCATATGGGTTCCTAGCGGTTCATTCATCTGACCATAGACTAGAATCACTTTTGATTTTGCAATATCTTCTTCATTAATCCATTCATCTGACTATAGACTATAGTTGTTTTTTAATTATGCATTATTTTTTCATTAATTAGTCTAGATTCTTTTATTTTCATGGAAAAAAGAAAGGATTTTTTTTGCAAATTGAAAATGGGAAATATTTTTTTAAAAATTTACTTAAACCATGAAGAAACATCACGTTTTCTATATTTTAAAAGTTTTTTAAAAAACATTGATTCGTTCATAAAAAATATTTATATTTTCAATTTTATACAATAGATTATATATTTTGTTTTCGTTTTCAATATCAGTAAATAAACCAGTATGTTTGATTTTTTAGTTTCCATTTTGGTTTTGTTTTCTTCTAGTTTTTAAAAATTATGAAAACTATAAAAAGTAGTTTTTGTTTACAGTTTCTGTTTTTTTATAATCTGATTTATTATCATTTAAATATATTATTTAAATATTAATAAAAATTGTGAATAATTTAATTCAAGATTAGATATTTAATAAATTAAAATTAAGATTAATATAAATTATGAATAATTAAATTTTATAATTAAATTATATGTAATTAAATTTTAATAATTATTAATAAATATAATAAAATTTAAAATATTTAAATAAAATTTGATTTAATAATTAAATTGTATTTCAAATAAATTTCAATTTATAATTATTTTTTTATTAAAATAACATGATTTTATTAATAATTTGTTAATAAATATTATATAAGAAATTAAATAAATTTATTAAGTTACAAATAATTTATCTTTAAGTTTTATCCAATATGTAATTATTACCTGTGATAAAAATATAACTACATTAACATTAATAACCAAATAGATTTTTATTTTTATTTAAAAATTATAAAAAATTTAAAACTACAATAAAAAAATAAAAGTAGAATTAAACGGTCGTTTAATAAACCTCGTAACATTTGAATTGGGGCCTTCCGAGTCCATCTACTTCACCTTGGGCTCTTCCCCAAGTCTAACCCATTACTCTTCAGGTTTCCCAAACACTAACGGAGACATGGCTGAAAGAATTTGAATCAGGCCGGGAACTGAAAAACCTGAGCCCAGTTCTGATCAACCATTCCATGTTTGTTTCACACACTAACTAACTAATGTGTTTGATAAGCATGATCAGGTGAACAAGACCTGAAAGGTCTATTTTGTTTGCTGTTCTTGATCTCCTTGTATTTACTAACTTGTTTTAAAGTTGGCAATTTCAGTTTAATCTGAAATTATTCGGACCTAAAATGTCAGCAAGAAATTTGTGGAGCCCCTTAGGGAGTGATCGAGTCGGTGGAATGAGAGATATAGAGTCAAAAGATCATGTGTTCGAATCCCTCTAACCACACTCTCTCAATTGAGCATGTTATACAGGACTTGCCTAGTTCGGAATACCCAATTAACATGATTTGTAGGCTATTACGTCAATCTAAAAGTTTACTTTGTGTACATTTAAAGGATAAGGACTGCGAATTCCTTCGTTCCGATGAAAAAAAAGAAATTTGTGAACCCTTCCAAATTTAATTTAATCGAATTTTAAATTAAATTCATACCTAAAAAATTAGCAAGTTCAAGAGGTATACAATGCTAACCTCTATAATTAAATTTAATTTAATCGAATTTTAAATTAAATTCATACCTAAAAAAATAGCAAGTTCAAGAGGCTCAGCCTGCCTGGGTTGACCGGGCTACGGGTCGAAGTCGGGTCGACTATGGTCAATTTTGGAAGTTTTTTCTTAGAAACAAAAATGGCGGGTCAAGTTAACCCGACTTATTTGTGACTTCTCAAGCCATAGCCCAAGCCACAGGCCGATCAATCTATGATTGGGCTTGACCTAGCTCGACTCATTGACAAACCTAGGATCACATTGTTTTTCGAGTAGTGGTTGAACTAAAGTTGTTTTATTTCGTCCGTAGCTTGTCTTCTTCGTTAAATATTAAGACTCGTCAGGCTATAGCTCGAGCCGCGAGCCGGTCAATTGGTGATCAACCTCGGCCCAACCCGATCTATTGACCAGCTTAGGAACACTTTGTGTTTCGGGTAGTGGTTGAACTAAAGTTGTCTTATTTGTCTTCTTCGTTAAATATTCAGGCTTGTTCAATGCTATTTCTGCTTAAGAAAGAACCGAATTTTGGCTTATAGTAAGATAGCCGTAGCCTCTTCCAAAATTAAATAAGGGATAAATAATCATAAAGTCCTCAACATTATTTATAATTTTTTCAATTTAGTGTTCAAATTTTTAATTTTTTAATTTAATGATTAGTCTTTTAAAACCTTCACAGTTTAATTCAAACGTTAATTTTGTTAATAGTTTGTTAATTTAACTAACAAAATCTTTATTTTTCGTGACATATAAGTGTGTGGATGAGATAGATTTCTCTACTTCAGTCTAACAAGGACTGCTATTTTTGTCATATCGATATCCACACGTTATAAATATAAGAAAATTTATTAATCAAATTAGTATATTATCAATTGAGCTAAACTGTTAAATTTTTAAAAGATTGATTCCTCAATTGAAAATTTTGAGAACTTAGATGCCAAAATGATTTTTTTAAAATATTGGAAACTTTGGATAGATTATTTCATTAATTAATTATTAGAATACCCCAAATTTTTTTCTTTTTAATTAATACTGCTGTTTTTTTTATGTTTTTGTTTTAGATTTTGATAGTTTTATACAACACCATGGTTTGCTCCGCACCATCTCCAACAAAAAGATCTTTTCTCCATCTATTATATAGCCAAACAGGGAAGCTTCTTCTTACCTTTTATTTTTTTATTATACTTTTTGGTTCTGTTTCATATCTTTTTTTGTTCTATTTTATCTTATTTATTTATTTAATTATTATTATGTATTTATTATTATTATTATCATTTATTTGTTTTTATGCATTTATGTATTTAATTTTATTTATTTTAGTTTTATATATTTACTCTTTTAATTTGCACTACTTATTTGTATTTTTTGTATTATTACTATACTACTTTTCTTTTCTTTTCTTTTTTTCATGTCGTAATCGTACGGAGATTGTTGGAATATAAGTGGGAGTTTGTCCCACATTGAAAGAATACAAGACCTTGAGCATGCATATAAGCCTAGTGAGTTACTCCTCTTATCACCAATTGGTTTTAAGATGGAACCTCATTTGGGCTTATATGTGCTCAGTTTATTTAGGCCCAATTATATAAAATTTAATATGGTATCAGAGCAGGTTGCTCTTGAGTTACTCGTTACCACTTTGACACGATAAATTGTGTTCCGTGTTAGGCACTAATTAGTCCACACGTGAGGGGGGCGTGTTGGAATATAAGTGAGAATTTGTCCCACATTGAAAGAATAGAAGACCTTGAACATACATATAAGCCTAATAAATTACTCCTCTTATCACCGATTAGTTTTAAGATGGAACCTCATTTGAGCTTATATGTGCTCAGTTTATTTAGGCTTAATTATATAAAATTTAACAGAGACAACCTCTCTATTTTATAAGGGTAAAGTTATGTACTATTAAATTTTTCTAAATCCTATTTTATTATGAAATTTTAGATTGAATGATGACGAAGAATTAATTACTTTGTTAAATAATTTATTATCTAGCTCCCTATCCAATGCGATATTCCTACTTTAGCTGAATGTTTCGAGCACTCCTGTACAATTCCTACTTTAACTTAATCGAAAAAGGCCGGTTTGCCCGGCTACAAGACACCAACATATGTTCCCTAGAAAACCCCCCCACAAACACAAGACAGCGCAAGGCATTGTTTTCAAGACCGAATGTTGCTTACGACAAGGAACTAACTTTTATAGGATAAGACCGATTTGTTTGTCTTCAATTTCAATCCTCTGACCTTTTTAAAACAAAATGCCAAAAACACTCATCTTTTATTCCGCAGCATTTGCTGTCAATCACTAAAAGGTCCCTCTTTTCTGCTTAAGCTTGGGTACGGACAGGACCTGGGGGTGGCAACTCGGCTGAGCTCGACGCCGATCGAGCTTGAAGGAGTCATGCCTACCGTGAGTATTTTATATTAAAGGGTTTAAAAATAATAAATTTTAATTATTTAAATAATTAGTTTTCGTTATTTTTGACTATCGTTGATGTAAGTCTAATTATTATTAATAAACTTTACTCTTTGTCTATATTAAAAATTCTAATATGATATCAAAACAGGTTTGGTCCGGATTATTAATTCTTATTTATCTTATTGTTATTGTTATTATTAGTATTAGTATTATTATTATTATTCTTATTATTATTTTGTCTTTTAAACTTGCATTACATACTTGAAATTTTTTTATTGTTTATCAAAAACAATCTCTCTATTTTGTAGGGATAAGATTGCATACTATTAAACCCTTTCAAATCTCATATTAGTGTGAAATTTAACTAGATGTGATGATGATGATAACGATGAAACCGGCTGAATTAAGTCAATTCTTTAACCATTGAATAATTCCCTTTATTATGAATAAACCAAATATTAATCAAATATGAATGTCCAGTTCAGTTGTACTTGAGAGGAAATGTTAGAGTATCTCATATTAACTAAAAATGAAAATGTTAAAAAATTTATAAGTGACAAGAGTCAACTATTCAAATGATTAGTTTTAGTCATTTTGATAATGATTGATTAAAGCCCAATTTTTGTTAATAGATTGTAGATTCTACCCATAGTGAAATTTCTAATAGAACTCGAACTCGACCTCGTTAGGCTAAGAAAGACAAAAGGTCGACTTAATTAGGTCTTTTTTATTTTTAAAATAAAAATAAAAATAATTTTTATAAAATGATGTCGTTATTGACAAAATGATATCATTTTTTTTATATTTATTAGGCTTCAGATCAGGTCGAGACTAGATAACTCGAACTTACGTTTAATCTAAGGTTCAACCAAATTAAGACTGACCCGTTATTTCAAGCTTAACTAAGTTAAGTCGGCCGATTTGGGAGGCTAAATTAGGACATGTTACGAGTTCGGTTTAAATTTAAAATAACTCAATTAATTTTTATTTAATAATATTTTAATTAAAATTTAAATTCTCTCATGTTTTATCAATTTTGAAAACATTGCCCAATACGACTACCGATGGGTCGGATAATGGCTCACGCGTGTCGGAATAAACAAGTCGGTTTACGTATTTGTTAAGGAAGCAAGGACAGGCTTAAATCCTGTTTAGTTTGACTTGCCAATGTTTGGCACTTTCGGTTGACAGTCAAGACTTAGGTAACATCGACCAGAAAACATCCGGCAGGAACAGCATTGCGTAAGCCTTTTCACATGTTAACGTTAAAAACAACAACAAGAGATGCTTCAAATTGTCCCTTACGTTGTTGTCTGATACAGTTCCTGCTCACCATTCAGAGCAATGTCACGACTAATTAGTCAAATTATATTAATGATGATAAAATAAAAAATACCAGAAAATAAAAAATAAAAAATAAAATTTCGGTGATTTGATGAATGTCACTTAATAAAAAGAAATATTTTTTTCCCGGTAGGTTTCCCGATTCAGGTTTCGATTAAAACGAATGGAATTCTATTCTTCAGGAAGGTCATACCAAAGAAGTTGTCACGAAAGGAGATTGATTTTCACTCTTTTAAGATGGGAATGGAATACGAAATAGAAGATGAAGAAAACCAAACTTACCCGAAAGCCTTGACCTAGAAATTCTAGTATCAAAGTTTGACCTTCGAACCCCTTTGGACCTATAGATTGGTACCACTTGAGACCGGGCCTATGGCCAATGAAGACTAATAATTGGAGACTGATTCTAAGATCCGGCCAATAGTACGTCTTCTAAGTCATCTAAAATTTTATTTTATAAATTATTTCAAATTATGTATATGTTAGGAATATTTACAAAAAAATCTAATTATAGTGCAATTTATTACTACATAAATATTCAAAACTTTAAATTCATCTTAACTCTATTTTTATAAATGATCAGTAATAGTAAAATTATATTTGACTAGAAATACAAATTTATTAAAATTTTATTTTATCAAATTGAAATTTACCATTCGAGTTTAATTATTTAAAGCGACCAGAGTTAAATTACATATTAGCGTCCGTTTCTAAGCCTAAGGTCCTGTTTGGTTTAGGGGTTCGTAATTGAATGAGATTGAACGTAACACACTTTTATCGTTTAGTAGAAGGCTTCATAATCGAATGAAATAGAACGAAATGGGATGGAAGCGGAGGGTTTCATGTTACGTTACATTAAACAATAAAAATAAGAAACCTTCGATTCGGGAGGTTTAGGATAGAACGTAAACTAATGAATACATACTACCTAATATACTCTTAATAATTTTTTTAAAAATTTCTTCTAACCCTAACCCCCTTTTCCCCATACTCATTTATTACTGGGTATAATATTCGTTTATTATACATTACATTTCATTCCATCTATCTTCCAAACAACATATCACTATATTATATTATGAACCCTTTTATCCCTCCCAAACAACTTTTCACTATATCACATTCTATTTTATTATAATGCGTTTCGGTCCATTTTTTTCCATTAATTAACATCCAACCAAACAGACCCTAAGATTCAGTATGCTTAAAGATATCGATACTCTTGCTTCTACAAGTTCTTTCTGACATTCCTGTGGGACTAAAAAAGGAAGCTAATACCTCAACTTTAATGTTATAATCTTCTTCTTTTTTTAATAAATAAACCTTAATATTTAAAGCTTTATCCAGAAAAAAGAAGAGAAAAAAAGGACTTTGTTAAGGTTTGGTGAAACACTATCCAGCAGCTTCACTTGGAAGCATTCCCCAAAAGAGAGAACTAACAAGAACTCATGCTGGCCACTACCTTGGCCACTATTAATCTACTTTTGTTCACTCTTTTTCTGCCCTTGAATGTGTCAAACGTCTGACTCAAACTAATTATGATCTTACAAGTGGTTGTGCATATCAAATATATGCTGTTTCAATCGTCCACTAACATGCTCATCTGTTACCTCTGATGTGGTATACCACTAGCAGGGGTTCATGGCTGAGTCCAAAAATTCGAATTTGAAACTAAAACGAGTGAATTATGGTTGATGGGTCGAGTTTTCGAGCTTTAGATCCGATTTTTTTAAAGTTCGACTTTGATCTGAAGACAGTCAAATTCTTGAAGGGTGACAGATTTATACCTATGGCGAGGAGGGTAGGTATATCGGGAACTCCGTCCAAAGACTCCAACGTCTGAAGTTGAAGTTTGTCTGGTTTTGGTCTTTTTGACAAGTACTTTTTGTCCTGACTTGAATGAGAAAGTAACAAACGAAAGGTCTAATATACCAATGCCATTTTGAAATGGTACAAAAAAGGGGTTTAGTTAGAGGCTTTTTCTCTTGCGATACCCACTAAACAAGGAAGAAGAAGTTCTTGTTGTGTTCGGACATGCTTGGCTTGTTCTTGTGCTTGAGGATGATGCCATTTGGACAACCTCTTATTCCAATCCACGTTATATACTGACAAAAAGAACTCGAACTGTGGCTACAGAGGATTGGTAATGGACAAAGGAAATTCTGGGGGTTAGAGAAAGAAACAAACAATTCCATACTACACAGAGAGAAAATCTGAACCTTCTTTGAATTCCAAGAAATTCCATTCCCTTTGATCAGTCCAAAGGACAAGAAACAAATGACGACAAAAGCAACCCCTTTTGTTGTCGCTAACGCAGCCATGGAAGGTCCATAAAGACAACATCTTTAATCTCATCTTTTGCCCATCGCTTTGTATCCTAGAAACCCTTTACCAGAGATCCAAAAGGGTCTCTTAATCTTTGTTCTATGAACTAGGAGAACCAGGTTTTCAAGATTTGCTATTTTCTTCAGGATCTCTATCGAATTTTAGCAAATTTGGGTCCTCATTTTAGAACCGAGTTTGAATTGTTGTTCCCCCTAGGAGGATCCAGCGAACTCTCTCTGGTAATTCCTTGTCTTTGCTTTCCGATTATGTTACAAAGCTTTCGCGTTCTTATGAGCTTTCTCAACAAGAAGCGTTTGTTCTGTTTTGCGTTAGCGTTAGTTTGCATGCCGTTTGTTCTTTTGTTCTTTTGCTTTTTCTCTTTCTCTTTTGTACATCTGGATAGCTATAAGAAAGAAAGAAATGGAAGAGATGTTTTACAGCCTGGTGATGATTTTGGCTTCAAAATCTGCAGTAAAGTTCACTTTCTTCAGGGGTTTTTTCTGCATCGGTCTTTGCTCTTTCCAAGTCTTGTTTCTCTTATTCATCATATTCATGCATTAATGGAGGATTCAAAGCCGGTTGTTTCTTAACTTCATCTTCTCTTTGCGAGTTGATAGGTACCCAGTCGAGCTTTGTTCCTTTAGCTGTGGTGGTTGGTACTGATTATTGCTTCAAATTTGATCTGGTTCTGGACTACGTTTAATCCAAATATCTGTATTTTTCAGGGTATTGACTTGTCATCTCATTCTTGATGGTGGAAATGATTCAAGGAGACGGATCATCATCTGTTACTTCACCACCTCTTCAGTTCTTTCCCTGGTTTTCTCCATCTCCAGGAATGGCATCATCATATCCATGGCTAAGAGAGCTTCCATCTGAGGAGAGGGGTTTGTATTTGATCCATCTTCTTATTGCTTGTGCCAATCATGTTGCAGCAGGCAGTATTGAGAATGCTAATATTGGTCTGGAGCACATGTCTCAGCTTGCTTCTCCTGATGGTGATACTATGCAACGAATTGCTGCTTATTTCACAGAGGCACTTGCAGATCGCCTGCTTAAAGGTTGGCCTGGTTTGCACAAAGCCCTAAATTCGACGAAAATGTCATTGGTATCCGAAGAAATTCTAGTTCAAAGATTGTTCTTTGAGCTATGCCCGATTTTAAAGCTCGCATATGTCATCACGAATCAGGCCATTGTAGAAGCAATGGAACGGGAGAAGATGGTACATATTATTGATCTAAATGCATTTGAGCCTGCACAATGGATTAATATTCTTCAGTTGTTATATGCAAGGCCAGAAGGACCACCCCATTTGAGAATTACAGGTATTCACCAGCAGAAAGAGGTGTTGGATCAAATGGCTAGTCGGTTGACAGAAGAAGCTGAAAAGTTGAACATCCCATTTCAGTTCACTCCAATAGTGAGCAAGTTAGAAAATCTCGATCCCGAAAGCTTGCGGGTTAAAAGTGGCGAAGCTCTGGCTGTCGTTTCTGCGCTCAAGTTGCACACTCTCTTGGCAACTGATAATGAGACGTTAAAAATGAAATCACCATCAGCAACAAGCATCCAAAGCTCTAACCCTTTGAAGATAGCAACAAAGATGAACCCGAACCATCGAACTTTGGGTGAGTGGTTAAAGAAAGATCAGGCCTTTCTCTACAACCTCAGTCCCGATTCAGCTTTATCCCCATTATCACTAGCTCCTTCCCCAAAGATGGACAAATTTCTAACTGCAATTCGGGGTCATTCTCCAAAGTTGATGGTTATAACTGAGCAGGAATCTGATCATAATGGTTTTACATTGATGGAGAGGGTTAAAGAAGCGTTGAACTTCTACGCTGCACTGTTTGATTGCTTGGAGTCGACAGTGCCAAGATCATCAATAGAACGACAAAAGGTCGAGAAGATGTTATTCGGAGAGGAAATCAAGAACATAATTGCGTGCGAGGGAATTGACAGAAAGGAGAGACACGAGAAATTGGAGAAATGGATCCTTCGGCTCGAGTTGGCCGGGTTTGGGAAACTTCCTCTGGGTTTTCATGGTATGCTGCAAGCTACCAGACTTCTGCAGAGCAATGGATATGAAGGTTACAATGTCAAAGAAGAGAATGGATGTCTGGTTATTTGCTGGCAGAATAGACCCCTTTTCTCTGTTTCAGCCTGGAGATTTAGGAGGTTTGATTAGAATATCATCGATGTTGTGAGGCTTGTGTTTTTGATTTCTCCTCTTGTTTTTCCATTTTCCTGTATAAAAAGATGCAGCTTTAATCTAGAATTGCATAGTGTTTCTTGCTCCGAAGCTCCGAACTTGCTCAGAAGAAACTCCCCAAAGACTGGAAATTTCCCTCATATTCTGTTTCCCAAGAATGGTTAATGCAATACCATTGTAATAACTTCTGCAAAGGCAAAACTTAATGCCCTGTTGTGCTCTTCCCACAAGTTTGGAAGTTGGTTATGGTCCTTGACGAAAAAAGTGCAGACATACCAGAGCCATCAGGTCCCTCAAAACTTTCTATATATGTATCTTAAGGTTTATCAAAACTTTCTGCTAATAACAAAGTATGTATACATATTTTATTGTAATAAGAATACAAAATTTCTTAGAAAAATATGAGTTAATCGATTCTTAAGGACCTTTTGATTAAATGTTAATTAATATAAGGAAACGGAAAAGAACAATTTATAATAAAATAGAATGTAATATAGTAAAAAGTTATTTGGGAAGGATGGAAGGGTTTATAATGTAATGTAATGAAATGTTGTTTGGAAGATAGATGGAATGAAATGTAATGTATAATAAATAACTATTATACCCCTGATATGAAAATGGTTGTTGTAAAAAGTTTAACGTTATGATTTTAAAACAGAAATCATGTCTAAATAAAAAGTCATTAACCGTGACAAATAATTATATATATATATATATATATATATATATAAAATAATAAAAATTTTAATAAAAGTTTTGTTATTTTATTATTAATTGTATAAAATTTATTATTAATTATATACAATTATTATTATTAATCATTTAAATTTTATTCTATTATATGTGATTTATATTTAAAAATTATTTATTTATATTTTTATTTATGTAGAAATATATACAAACAATTAAAGAATAATTATTAATTATATAATTTTTATTAATAATAAAAATATTATTATTAAGGTAAGGGGTTAGGGTTAGAAGAAATAATTGATATTAAGAAAAATTATTAAGGATATATTAGGTAGTATGTATTTATTAGTTTACGTTCCATTCTAAATTCTTTTAATCGAAGGTTTCTTATTTTCACTGTTTATGATAGAATAAAACGTAATATGAAACTCTCAGCTTTTATCTTATTATGTTCTATTTTATTATGAAACCCTTAACTAAATGATGAAAGTGTGTTACGTTCTATTTCGTTTCATTACTAACTTTTTAATCAAACAAGGTTTAAGTGGTCGAGGGATTTATTAAAAAAAAGTCATATGATTTACAAAATAAATTCGAGGATATATTTTGTTCAAATGGCGTGTTTGTTTAAAAAGAAAACGACATCGTTTATCAAGGTTGAGCTACTAAACCTCTCCCTCTTCTTAGGGATTTCAATCTAGCCTTGGCTTGGCTACGAGTGAGTCCCTAGCTGACCATAATCTACCCGCGAGGGTCACAAGCTGGCTCACAACTTGTGACCTACTAATTTTTTTTGAAAAAATGTTGTTTTGAGATTTTTTAAAAAATTAATAGATGGACCGGGCCATAGGGCTGGCCACAGGCCAGTTACAATAGAGGTCGGCTAGACCTAGCCCGGCCCATTACCATCCCATCCTCTTCCTCTGACTGGCCCGCGGCCCGCCACAATTAAGGTCAGTCGGACCTAGCCCGGCCCATTACCATCCCATCCTCTCCCTCCTCCCCCCTCAGTCTCACTCTGTTTCCGTGTCGCTGCTGAATCCTTACTAAATCCCTAATCTATCTTTGCCGCTCGCCGCCGTTTGAGAGGAGTTGGGAAGCTTCGCCGCTGCTTGAGAGAACTTTGGAAGCAGGTTTATTTATCTTTCCTTTTTCGTCTTGGAAAGTCGAGAACTTCAGTACTGTTGATTGCGTGTCCAGTGGAGGAATATAAATGGACAGATTTCTTACGTTTTCTTTTTCATCCTGTTCTTGGCCTTCCTACTGCAGATATAAGATAATCAGTCCCAAATCCCACTCTCAATCCAGCTATAAAACTTGCACATTTGTTATTCTGATATTGGTTAATCTCGAAGAACAATTCCTTGCTCTTCGTTGCTTACCATCACTCTACTAGGTAATTTGCTGGTTTTTACTGATTTTTCTGCTCATGGAATCTCCTCAATATATCATGCACTTACCTTTATTACTCGACTATCATACGGAATTGTGAACCGCTTTTGCTGAAGTTAATTATGACTGTTTATTGTAGTAGAGGACGGCCGTAAAACCTAGTTTTGTACCGAAAAGTACAAGCTCTTTTTAGTGTGCTGTTTAGTATTTATTATTGGCTCCAGAATTAGGACCTGAAACCTAGCTGTGAGGCTGATCTGAAAGGTAATTGAATATGCTTGTTGGTCTTCTGTCGATACCAGGCGAAATTCGATTGGTTACTGCAATTGCTTCTGCCCTGATTTTGAAGTTATGGAAGAGTTTACGGTTGGTGTTATCTGGTAATCAATTATGACCATAAAGAAAGATAAAAGTTGATCATTGAGGAGAGGGTGAAAAAAAACAGTAGATAGTTGAATTAGTGCCTTGATGTTTATAGTCGAGGAGCTAAAGATCAAAGCCTAGGGTTAAGGTATATTCTCTTGCTGTAGCTGAATAAAAAATAAAGCTGTACATGTACGACATTGACATTAATTTCATATGCATAAACTTATCTTGGTATTTATCTCCTTTGATTTGTTCAGTTAAGGCCATTTATATAGATTTTACTACTACTCTGGTTTGTTCAATTGATTTTGAATAGTTGCTGGATTTTCAAGTGTATTTGATACAGAGCTGCTTGAAATTTAAAATTTTGTTGTAGTTGGTAAGATTGGAAAATTTGTTAATTCTTTTGCTAATTCAAATTTCATTATGTTAGTGTACCATCCTCAAATTTTGGGTTGAATCTCTAATTCTTTACATTTTGTGCTGTTGGTTTGATGCTTTTATTAGATTCATCTGTATTGCACATTTTTAAACTTGATTTGAGATGCCCAAAAAGAGTTCTTCTAAGAAGAATACAGACACGCTAGTTGAAGAAACCTCCTCTGTTTCAAAAAAGGCTAAAGCCTCTTTTGCTACGAAGAAACCCAGCAATGAAATTGACGCAATTTTCTCCGGAAAGAAGAGGAAGAACCCTGATCAACAGCCCAATAGAAGTATTGCTGAGGATCCAAAATCATTAAAGAAGAAGCATAAGCAGAAGAAGAGTAGAGAAGAGAAAGAGGGAAATTTTGCTGATCCACCAGCTAAATCTCGAAGGAAAACAAAGGATGGGTTCGCCTTATACACAGAAGAGGAATTGGGTATACATAATGGTAATGCTGGTGGTACCCCACTTTGCCCTTTTGATTGTGATTGTTGCTTCTGATTAGAAATTCAGAAGGTGCTTTATTGCTTCTCTTATGTAGTCGACTTTTTGAGATTTCAAAATGTTTTTTGACTCTTGTCCGGAATTTTATTAGGAGGGATGATTTTTGACTGCTTAATTTTCTTTCTTTGTATACTGTGCTTGCTGACATGAATTAAACCCTCAAATTTAGTTGTAAATTTATTAAATTATATACTGATGTCTACGTTTTCTATCTGAGGTAGATTAGTATTGGAGAAGAGTGACTCTGAACAATAACATTTCCGGAAAAGATCAATCTGTCAGCACGATATATGTCATTCTATCTGCCAACTGGTATCTCTGTTTATGTTCACTTGCAAAATTGACCTTTATATGTGTCTATGACCTGGATTCTCTATTTAACCTGTATGTGGTTGGGCATTATGATAGAAAAACATATTTCATACTGCTGTACCAGAGGCAACAAATCCCTGCTTCACTTAGAGACTTTTTCTTTTGAGTCTCGGTTCTGAAGATTCTTCTTTGTTCTTAGTTTTGCTCCTTACGCCTCATCTCATTGTTAGGCATTGACTTTTCACTTTTCCAGTTTTCATTTCCCTTGGCACAATGATAAAACTTATTACATTGTTGTCGAAATAAAACGGTCTAATCAAGATCATCCTGACCACCAAAAAAAAAATTTATTAGAATGATAATGAATTGATCTGCAGAATCCCTTCTAATCTAACATCAGAGCTGCATACAGTAGCTCATTCCAAGTGTCAGGAACTCCAGCAATACACCAATGAGTGCAATCCATGCCCTTGAAGCCATTATAAGAGCTTGGATGCGCGTCTTTTCTTAGCTGTGACAGAGTAGTTATATTGAGCAAATGAACAGGTTTCTTGATGCTGCTTAACACATCTTCAACTACATTCAGTGCCAATGGTGAACCACCAGGGTACACTGATCCGTTTAAAGGTTTGGTCTCCTTTCCGCAATTTGTCACTCCTGTTTCGTTCCAGTCTTTACCACTAACATAACAAGAAATGAACTCAATGTCATCAAAACTTTCTGACAGTAACAAAGCATATGTATAATGGTTAGGTGTAGAGTTATGAAGAGGAACGAACTTGTAATGAGAAGGGGAAATTCCTTGGAAAAAGACTCGTGTTTTGGTTGTATCAACATCAGAATCAACCCACTTTGCCCATGTTGTTAAACCTTTGCGAAATGCAACCATTCGATCCATGTCTTTAACTATGGTGTCACCTTCTTGAACATAGTCCCATCTGAAATTGGAAAACACATGTTTCTAAATCATATGAAGGACACATAAACAATATCTGTTCGATTGGTTCAGGAGCTCATACGGTTGTTCGGATCCTCCCCGGTACCACCAAAGCCATGTGTTAAATATCAGAACATCAGCTGTCTTCCATACAGCAGCACTTTTCAGAGAATCGAGCTTTAGTACTCTGCCAATCTTCTCCTCTTCAATGTCTACTAAGTAATGAGTTAAAAACATCATTATTGATACCTCATAATCCTGAAAAACATAAATTTAGATATAAACTGCTGATAGATATATATATATTTTTCTGGCAGCAAGAATCCTGAAACCCCAGAATTGTAGAACATTACATCAGAAATTCCTTACCTGGAACGTCACTGTAAGAGTAGTGTTAGTTGAATTGCTAGTGACTCTGGGATCAGGCACAGCAGAGTGAAGCAAGCATAAAAGAGACTCAAAATGGTTGACACTTACAGAGTCCCCTACGTACATGATTTTCTTTCCCCGAAACCTTGCTAAAAAATCCCGACCATTGAACCTGCCACGTTAAGCACCTTTCAGCTTGGAATTTGTCGGGAAACAACTAAGATTCCTACGTACTGGAATCATATTCAATGAGAAAATGGCACGTCGCTAAGGACAAAACCATTAAACCAGAACCTTTTAGGTTGTGATCACGAGTATACAGTGGAATCCTATGCTAACCTGAGAACCACATATCTTATTCGTCGTCCCGATCCAAACAGAAAAAGGACAGAACCTTTCTTTGATCTTGAAACATGGCGTTACTCAAACTCAAGTGTGTAACCAAACTTTAATATGATCACTAGACAAACATGCATGATCACAAACAAGAACAGAACGGAGTTTGAACTCTTTAGCTTTACCTTGGCAAGTCACAGCCTGTAGGTTTCCATTTATAATGGAGGTAAAAATGATCAGGACGACCATACTTCAAGCAATCATACTCCTTGCGAATAAAAGGGCAAGTTGCAGAGTCATAGAGAGGATATGTCACTGGGTCGTAGACCCACATTCCTTGGTAAAGGTTGCATACTCTGTTTTTTGGCTTTCTCAAGTGCTTCACTTTGTCTGTATTGACATGGAAATCCACCAAGTTGGCTTGCAGACAGAGGACTGAAGATGACAAAAAGATGGCAATGAAAAGGAAAAGACAGAATCTTTGAACTCCAAAATCCATTCTTTAGAAAGAAACAGAGAGACAAGCAGGTTTAAGTTTTAAACCTTTGAAAGGAAAGAGTGTCAAGTTGGGCAAGCTTATCTTCAATGGCTGCCAGTTTATTAGTTTTTCTAATAAGGTAAGTGAAAACTAGCCTCTTTTAGTCAACTAGTTACCATCTCTGATGTTATACCGCCACACTTACCTGAAGAGGAATGAAGTTTTCGTATCGAATTGATTGTGTTACCATAGGCATTCGTTTCTTGTGATTAACGAGAACAGATTTAGCTCGAGTGAAAACCATTTTTAAGAACGTACGTGTAGATTACAGGAAACTAAAACCAGAAGACAAAGGTAAGAAATATTGATTAGGTGCATAAGGCAAAACCATTCAGTAACATTACAGGATCTAGATCCATTATTCCATAGATGATTCTTAAAAAGTTACTGTTCTTTGTCGAGTTAAAATTTAGTTCAAGGGTCAAAATCAAGGAGCATCCTTTTTCTTCATATTCCATCTTAAAGAACTCTCTGTTTGAAGGATCAAGATCAGCTATTACCTTTCGACTGCTTTTCAAATTCGTGATTGAGTAAATTATTAGGTATACATAATCTGACGAGTTAGAACCAACTGAAAGGTTGAAAATTTTGAACGAGCAGAACTGAAATATCGTTCACGGGCCATCTTCCCCACTGTGGATGGATATGCCCGCACTCACATGCAACACATGATTAACAACTCAGTTGACCAACACACTATCGTTTTCTTAATTAATCGCATCATCGAGCACGTCCTGTTTTGAAGATGATTATATTATATTATCAGAAAGGAAAAATGGTAGATCTATCTACAACTTGAACATGGTATAGATCTATTCTATTCACATAACAGATATAAAATAATGTTTGTTCACCAAAGCAAAATGAGACAAAGGGTTGATTCAATTAGCAAGAATAAGAAACATAGATTCTGCTGGAATCGTTGTTTCGTGATGATGAATACAATGTAGTCACTAAAACGGGTCTGTGAGGAGAAAAGTAAGAAGTTGCAGACTGAGTCTAATCCCCATAAGGGGTCTGTAGGAATCTTTTATCAATTTTCAGTATCAGGAACAGAGAGATAATCTGCTTGCCAGGAAGATAATGTCAAGTTGAAGATAATTCCAAGAACGAGATAGTGAAAAACAAGAGTTGCAGAATTGATTGGTTTTATAGTAACTCAATACTATAAAACCAAGGGAGTTGCAGACATTTTGTCCAAGGTTGTCCTGCAAATCAACAATACAAACTTTTGTGCATGTTTCTGGAACAGACGAGCAATGGTCTCTCCGATACCATAGGTTCCACCTGTGACCAACGCCACTTTCTCTGATAGCCTACAAAAAGGAAATTGAATACAAGGATTAGAAGTGGATAAAACTATAATTACATCAGAGTACAGACTCCAAATGCACGTGTACTAAACAGATTAGCACTGATGCCAGACTTGCTAATGTATATGTCCAGTTAATGTTTAGCATATTCCTCTTTACCCTCTTTTGTAATATCCTATATCCTAACCTCAGGATCATTCTGATGGAGACCACTGGACATCATCCAGTATGGACAAAGATGAGAAGAAGAAAACCTAGAATCGGTAGTGTCGCAAAGCCACCAATAGTAACCTTTTGCCTGCTCTCAGTGCTGCAACAAAAATACCACCGCTCGCCAAGTTTGCTCTTTTATCTTGGCTGCGCAAGTTGTCAAGAAGCCTTCAGGTTGTTCGAGTGAAACTTCACACTTCTATCACAGATGAATGAACATAAATATTGAGGAAAAGGCTCCAAATAGAATTAATATTTGATCAGAAGTACAGATCTATAGAGATATCAATCAGAGCACAGATTCCACACCAAATAAGTCTAAAACTCTTGATATCTCAATCAAACTGAAATCAAAGAATTATCGGTCATAAAAACAAGCATCTTACAGACCAGGAAAAAACATATAATCCTAAATGTCAGAACTCCAGTAACCCGTCAAGTAATGATCCAGTTCCTTAGCTGTGGATGTCAAAACGTGATCATGTACCAAACCCACCCAAATTATTCACATATAAGTTCATTGAAGCCAACAAACGGTAATGAGCCAGAAGAACAAAGTTTACACACACAGCCATAGCGAAAGATCATTATCAGTGTTAGAATGTAAATGCATAGGCAAAAGGGTACTAAAAAGCAGGATTATTTCGCTTTACCTCTGACAAGAAAGGGTCGAAACAAGCGAGGCAGCAGAGGCCATGACCAGATCTTTCAGCTTACTGCTTAACTCTTTCTAAAAGGTCCTGATTCACTAAAAAAAGCGAAAAAGAAAAAGACTTTAGCCAAAAGCTGGGAACTGCCTGGAAGCAGCACCATTGTAGTCCACAAAAATAACAACTTTAATCTATTAAAAAATTGAGATTAAAATTATACCCTCTAACTCCATAAAGAAAGATTCTTAAAACAGTTGTCTTTGGATTATTGTCTTCTTGGTTGCTGTTAACTGATGTTCTTGAACATGTTTTGTTGTTAGAATTAGGCCTCTTTGATTAGATATTAAATAATGAAATAGAATAGCACGGAAAATATCGAAAAAAAAAAGATTTATAATGGAGTTGAATGTAATATAATAAAAATTTATTTAGTAGGGATGGAAGGGTTGGTAATATAATATAGTGAAACATTGTTTGAAAAATAAATGAAATGAAATGTAATGTATAATAAATAATTATTATATCTCTGATATTAAAATGATTGTAGGTTTAACGCTATTATTTTAAAACAGAAATCGTATCCAATTAAAAAGTCACGTTTGTGATTTGTACAAGTTATAACCGTGATAAATAATTTTTTATATATTTTCTATTTTAAAATAATAAAAGTTTTATGATTTTTATTATTAATTATATAAAAATATTATTATTAATTATTTAATAAATTTTATTCTATAATATGTGATTTATTTTTTAAAAATTATTTATTTATATTTCTATTTATATAGAAATATATAAAAAATTAAGGAATAATTTTTATATATTTTTCTATTTTTCATTAATAAAAATTTATTAAATTTTTTATTTTATTATTAATTATATACAATTTTATTAATAATATAAAAATATAATTATTAGAGTAAGGAGAAATAATATAAAAATATTATTAATTATTGTTAGAAGATATAATTAGTATTAGGAAAAATTATTGAGGGCATATTAGGTACTAAATATTTATTAGTTTATGTTTATTATAAACTTTTCAAATCGGGTGTTTCTTATTTTCACTATTTATAATAAAATGAACATAACATAAAACCCTCCGCAATATTAAATTAATATTTTAAACCTAAATGACAAACTAAATTTAATTACTATTTAAAAATTTAAACTTCATAATTATATTTTATAAACTTATATTACATGAAAAATGGATTTAAATTAAAATAATAATTTAATTTAAATAGAATTGGACTTAGACTTAGACTTAAATTTAAATTTAAATTTGAAAATTTTTTAATCTAATTAATTACAAAAAATTAAATCATGTCATACTTAATTTATTACTAAGTGCCTGTTTGTTTGAGCTTTTGGAGAGCGAATAAGTACTTTTTTCCATCGCTAAAACTTTTTTTAAAAAAATAAGTGTTTGTCTGTAAAATAAAATAGTATTTTTTAGTAGATATAGCTTTTCTAGCAGCTAAAATACAGTTTTTTAAGAAGTTCAAATTTGAAGCTTCTCAAAAAAGCATTTTTTTAGGTAGATTTTTCAGATCAATTAACGAGTCTATATTTTAGTCCCTTTTATCCTTATGTTTTACACATAATTTCCACAATATCCACAAACACATCTTCACGGTTTATCTTGAGATTTATATAATATTATTTGAATTTTTTATATGTTTTAATATTTATTTTTGATATTAGTTTTACTTATGTTATAATCCATACAAAAGATTTGGTTAGATATATTTTCATTTATGTTTCACATGGTTTAAAATTATATAATAATTAATATATTGTGCTTTGCGTATTGTTTAATATAATTTTAATAATATTTATATGTATAAATAATTTTTATTACAAAATAAAATATAGTTAAAATTAAAAGAACCTTTTATTTTTATGTTACCAAACAGTCTATTTTATGAAGTTCTTTCAAAAAAGTTCTTTTTTAAATGACAACCAAATAGTTAATTAACTTCTTAGAAAAGCTCTTCTCAAAAAAATTCTACTAACAAAAGCTTTACTGATAAAAGCTTAACCAAACAGGTACTAAATCTTATTTAAACTTAGGCATGCATTAAGATTAGAGCCCTAAATTTTAGGTAAAAATATTTTAATTTTTTATTTTAATTTTAGTCCAATCGAATTTTGGGTCATCCAAATTAAATCGAGCTTGGATTAAGATCTTGTGTCTTCGAGCTCGATCAGGTAATTAATCGAAGCAGACTCGAGCCCACCATTAATTTTTGAGGCGGTCGAAGATGGCAATTGGATCTTATAATGGCCTATGGTCTAGTATATATCATTTGTAGTTCTCCAAAATGGATCAAGATGATCCTTCTTCCTTCTTCAACGCCAAGTCCGGAGCATTCTCATGGATTCCAGGTCCCACTAGAAACTTCGCCAATGGAAGCTTACCTCAACTGGATATGTTAGGAATTTAATCCTCCTAAACCCACACCCAAGGATATTTCATAAACAAAATATCAGAAAATAATAACAACACAAGAAATTTTACGTGGAAACTCCCAAATCGGAGAAAAACCACGGGCACCGAGAAGAAAATTCACTATGTGAAAAATTCTTACAATCACATAATTTTTCCTCTCACCCAATCCCCTAATACACCAACACACCCACAAGGAAATACTCAAGACAAACTCTCCAACTCTC
>JAOSBN010000004.1:666164-689574 GCA_027563595.1 Erythroxylum suave
CCTTATATAAGTGAGAGTCTTGCTCCAATTGTTGTCCCTAACCAATATGGGATAAGCAAAGGAGCCAAAACTCAACAGGATAGACCTGGAATGTACCAGAATGTCTATCCCACTTCAATAAATACCTGGTCTATCCGTCGAGCTCATCATCGGCGCGAAAAAGAAGTAAATTCTTACTAGTTCTTCTGCCATTAAGCTCGTCCAAGTAACTACTCAACCATCAACAGCGAATAGATCCTTACTGAAGCTCAGTTAGTGAAGATGTCTTTGATCCCAAGTTTCTTCCGTAATCGACGAAGCAATGTATTCGATCCATTCTCGGCGTTGGATTCGTGGGATCCATTCGGGGACTTCGGTTTCCCTTCGTCTTCTTCCCTCGTTACTAGGGAGAACTCTGCGTTTGTTAACACTCGCATAGACTGGAAGGAGACGCCGGAGGCACACGTGTTCAAGGCGGATCTTCCAGGGTTGAAGAAAGAGGAGGTGAAAGTGGAGATTGAAGACGACAGAGTGCTCCAAATCAGCGGACAGAGAAAGGTGGAGAAGGAAGACAAGAACGACAAGTGGCATCGCGTGGAGCGAAGCAGTGGGAGCTTCATGAGGAGGTTCAGGCTTCCGGAGAATGCAAAGATGGATAAGATCAAAGCTGCTATGGAAAATGGCGTTCTCACTGTCACTGTTCCAAAGGAGGAAGTGAAGAAACCTGAAGTCAAGTCCATTGAAATCTCTGGTTGACAGGGTTCTTCTGTCTGGTAATGGGTCGTGATTGGAGTGTATCGATGAATGGTAAAATAATCTTCATTTTGCCTTATCCTTTGAGTGTATGATTTCCTGATGTAAGTGTGTTTTCTTCCATCTGTTTACCTCTGTGGAGGCGTTGTAAGTATCGCGTAATATATCAAAATAGTACTCCAATAACTCAACGCTCTTCCACAACAATTGGCTTCATTAACAGTACAGTCGCAAAGGTTGGATAAACGAATCAAAGAGGTAGCACAACAAAAGTTTCAAAATAGCCGAAACACCTTTAGTAGAGAATCCGGTCGACCTTTGAAGAAAAGGTAGATCTTCCTAGATTTGAGAATGGAGATCTATGGGGATGGATTTTAAAAGCAGAAAAATGTTTCCGACATTACTAAACTCAGGAAGATCAGAAAGTTGATGTAGGGAAGAGTTAGAATATTACATGAACATTTTGGTTCAGCTGAGTTTGTCAATCTTGATGAGCACTTTTGTGCAATCCTACAAACGGGAACTGTTCAAGAATACTATGAAGAGTTTGCTAGGAGGTCAGCACGAGAATCTAATTGGCCAGAATACTGTTTATTGGGATTGTTTCTTAATGGTCTCAAGTAAAAACTTCGATATGATGTAAGTATTCAAAAATTCAGGAATGTATACAGAGCATGACCCTAGCCTTGGAATATGAAGCAAAACTTGCAGTAACAAAGGGTATTTGCAGAAGTCAAACGGGTGGGGATGGGGCTGGGTCTTCTTTGGCAGCTTGAGGTAATTCTTACTCTCTATTTAATATAAACACCTTAACTTCTGCTGTCAGGAACTCGACAACGGGTGAAAAAATGGCTAGCTTTCTCCTACGACAACTTACAAGGAAACAACAAATCTGAAAGGATAAAGACTTGTGTTTTCATTGTAATGATAAATTTGGACCTGGTCATTGGTATAAGCAGTCGACTTTGGCAGTTATGAAAGCTGAAGAGGGAGAGACAGATTTCTGTGACGAAATCTTGGAAGCGGAAGAAGAAGAAGACATGATGGCTGAGATGGCAGAAATTTAGATGCATGCAATTTTAGGCAAAACATCAGGCACTACCATGAAAATCCAGGGAAAAATTAAAGGGAGGGACGTCCTCGTCTTGATCGACAGTGGATCAACCTACAGCTTTATACCAAAAAAGTAGTTACTGACTTTCATCTTCCATTAATTCAAGTCTCTTTTTTTGGAGTGTAGATAGGCAATGGGGATACAATCAGCTATAACACACTATGTAAGGGATTTGAGCTTCAGCTTCTGGATCTCAAAATCACTCAAGATTTTTATGCGCTTTTTCAATTGGTGGAGTTGACGTGGTATTGAGGATTAGATGGCTTGCCAAGTCAATTGGAGTAAGATGTTCATGATATTTAATTACAAGGGAAAGAAGTACAAATTGCAAGGAGAAGTGAAGCCACGAGGCGAGGGAGGAACCTTCAAATCTATGCAAAAGCTAATCCACGATGAGAAGCAAGGAGTATTGTGTCAGATTATTAGACAGCCTCAAACTCCAATAAGCCAAGAGAACATCATTCTTGACATCTAAAACCTACTCGAAGATTTTCATACTATTTTCCAAAAACTAGATGAAAGAAGTTCCTTCGCTCAACAAAGAATGGGAATTCTCGGTCATGTCATTTCTAATCAAAGAGTCGAGGTAGATCCAGACAACATCAAAGCAATTGTTGACTGGCCACAACCCCAAAATGTCAAGCAGTTGAAAGGATTCCTAGGGCTCACTGGTTACTACCATCGGTTTGTCCAAGGTTATGGAATTCTAGCTCGTCTTTTAACCGAGCTGACCAAGACAGATTTTTAATTTCAAGTAGAATGAGGTGGTTGCTGAAGCTTTCTCTAAAGTCAAACTTTTACTCACATTTGTACCTATTTTAAAGCTTCCAAAATAGACTTAGAATCAAATTTACACTTAAAATCAAATTTAAATTTGAAAATTTAAATCTAATTAATTATAAAATGAGTGTCATAATTAATTTATTAATAAATATTATTTAAAATTAGGCAAGTTTAAGTAGGTAACAATGATGTTTAAAAATTTTAAATTAAAAAAATTAATCCATTCCAATTTTGAGCCATCAAAATTGAATTGAGCTCGGACGAAGACCAAACCTCATGCCTTTAAGCTCAATCAGGAGATTAATTTTCATAATAGACTCGAGCTTACCATTAGTTTTCGAGAATCAAATCTCTTATTCTGGTTATGGTGTTCCTATTATATTCTATTAAATTTTATCTATACATTTACATAGATCTCTCGTAAATGTATGGATAAAATCTAATAGAATATGTTTAAAACATAGTGAATTTGAGGGGTAATTTTCATAGGTAGATTTTAACTTACAGGGTGTTTCGAATGATATAAATTGAATTCAATTGCAGTATTGAATTCAATTCAGGTGTTTGGAAATAGAAAAAAGGGATGAGCTCAATTTATGCATGTAATTGAAACTCATCACTCTTTAAAAATTGAATTCACCTAACAGGTTGTTTGGAGCACAGTGAATTGAATTCATGAACGAATTGAATTCAATTACATTAATGAGATTGAATTGAATTCAATTTATACTGTTTGGAACAAATCCAGTACTATTAGAATTGAATGCAATTACACTGTTTGGAACAAATCCAATAAGATTAGAATTGAATTCAATTATTTCGTATAACATATTTACCCCTGACTAAAAAATAATGTTATTAACTAATAAACATTCACACTTACATGGAGCAACTTATAAACATAGATTTTAACAGAGCCAACTGAAGAAACTTTCAGTTAACTAAAAGTGCCCTCACCGTCAGTTCAACATCATAAAATTTTGAACATTTTGAATTCGCACCTATCACTATACAGTCTCTAATTTCAGCCACAAGTCTGCCTTTTACATTTTTCCACACAAAGAATCATACCTCTAATATATAAAAGTGAGAGATAGGAAAAGGAAGCGTGGTCTGTCCTAGTGCGTCATCTGGTCTGCTCTGTCGGTGCATCCTAGTGCGTCGTCTGGTTTGCTCTGCTGGTGTGTGGGAGAAGGCGATCGTCTAGTTTGCTGCTGCGAGTGAGAAGGCGTCGTCTGGTGGTCGGTTGCATGGGAGAAGAATGGTCGGATGTTGTGAGGGTTACTGCCTTGAAAAGTTGTGGGTATTATTGAGTTTCAATGTGGGAGAAGAGTGTCGGCTGCTTTGGAGTTCAATTCACGTGATTTGTAGCATGAATTGAATTTACAAAGGGAGTGGGGTTTAAACCCACACATGAATTGAATTCGTGCCATTCTTTTTGTTCCAAACAAGCGAATTGAAGGTTGAATTCAATTCGCTATGTTCCAAACAGCCTGTAAAAAAGCATGAGAATTGAATTACATCTTGGGACTTCAATCTTTCTTTTGAACGTTGAAAATATATTTCCAATAATACCCATCTAAAAGCAAGAACCCTACTATATATCTTTTCACCTTAAGTAGCCCCTCCCACCAAGAAACGGAAGAGCAACACTTTCTCCACCTTGAATCAACACCTCCTACCATATCTAGGTTTTCCCTTTTCCTTGTTCATGGGTGTCTTTTCCTTTTTCGTTTTTTTGCCTATGATCATCATTCTCTTTTAGATCCATCGTTCAATGTAACTTCTTCGTTCATTTTCCCATCCTGTCTACATTCTTTTACATTTCTCGAATTTTTTCTTTTCATTTTAATAATAAACTTTTTGATGATATTACTTATAATGAAATTGATGTCATAACTTGCTCTAAGTGTAAATGTTTTTCATTTAATAAGATAATTTTTTAGTCAATGGTAAAAATTTCATATGAAATAGTTGAATTCATTTTGATTGTATTCCAAACAGTATAATTGAATTCAATTATAATGTTACTGGATTTGTTCCAAATAGTGTAAATTAAATTCAATTCAAACCCATTAATGTAATTAAATCTAATTCGTTAATTAATTCAATTCAAAATTTCCGACCAACCTATTACCTATAAATATTTTAGAGTTGGATTCGAACTTATTTTAGTCCCCTCATCCAACTAACTTGGAGCGGTCGATTGGATCTAACAATGGGCCTATAGTCTAGTAAGTATCTTTGTGGTTCTCCAAAATGGATCAAAATCCTTCTCCCTTCTTCAAACACCAAGTCAGATTCTCATGGATTCCAGGTCCCACTAGAAACTTCGCCAATGGAAGCTCAACCCAACTGGAGATGTTTGGAAAGTACCAGAATGTCTATCCCATTTAGCTATAAATGCCTGGTCGATCCTCCGGGCCCATTATCGGCCAGAAAAAGAAGCAATTCGTACAAGTTCTTCTGCTCTCAAGTTTCCAACCAGTAAACCATCAACAGCTAATAGATCATTCTTGAACCTCAGTGAAGATGTCGTTGATCCCAAGCGTCTTCGGAAATCGTCGAAGCAATGTCTTCGATCCATTCTCTGCGTTGGATTCATGGGATCCATTCAGGGATTTAGGTTTCCCTTCATCCTCTTCCCTCATTACTCGGGATAACTCAGCGTTTGTTAACACTCGTATAGACTGGAAGGAGACGCCAGAGGCACACGTGTTCAAGGCGGATCTTCCAGGGTTGAAGAAAGAGGAAGTGAAAGTGGAGATTGAAGACGACAGAGTGCTCCAAATCAGCGGACAGAGAAAGGTGGAGAAGGAAGACAAGAACGACAAGTGGCATCGCGTGGAGCGAAGCAGTGGGAGCTTCATGAGGAGGTTCAGGCTTCCGGAGAATGCAAAGATGGATAAGATCAAAGCTGCTATGGAAAATGGCGTTCTCACTGTCACTGTTCCAAAGGAGGAAGTGAAGAAACCTGAAGTCAAGTCCATTGAAATCTCTGGTTGATAGGGTTCTTCTGTCTGGTAATGGGTTGTGATTGGAGTGTATCAATGAATGGTAAAATAATCTTCATTTTGCCTTATCTCTAAGAGTGTATGATTTGCTGACGTATGCGTGTTTTCCTCCATCTGTTTACCTCTGTGGAGGCATTGTAAGTATCGCGTAATATATCAAAAACTGTTAAGTAATTCTTCGTTTGATGACAATTGATCTGGTTGATTCAATAGATTGAAAAACAAGAAGTGTGGCCATATTTCTGAAGATTTTAGATTAACTTAGATGAATTCATTGAATTGAACGATATGGTCAAGAACTAGTAAGACAATGTGGTTTAAAATATACAATTCACGCTTAAAAGTAACTGGACTTAGTTTGTGAAAGCTCGACCTGTGCCAATACTTGTGCTATTGCTGGTTTCGGCCTCTGGTTAACGTTTTGAGCTAGATCAATGAACTCCACCTGAGCAGACTCATCATGTTTCGCTCTGTGTTCCTAAAGCATGGAAAGCCTCTTCAGTATCCAAATTGCTTTGCTTTGAGTCTACTTTCTTTGTTACCAAATACCAATATTCTGTTCAACTACTTGTAGTATTTGGATCAGTGGGGAGACTGCAACAGCTTTGATCAAGTAGAATGTGGTTTCTGCAGTAACTAACCATTGTGAATTTTGCAAAACGATTCAGAAGGTGGTATACAGAGCCAGCTCGATTTCCTTGACTTCCGACGGGCCATGGTGTTCTGAGAGAGCTGAGCTAGTGAGGCTGCAGCTCTGCACTTAACTAGTATTGATCCAGCTGAAAGCAATTTCACAAGGGAATCGGTCCCAATTCTGCAGAAAGAAGCTGTAGTTTTTGTCAGAAGGAACCGTAAATCGAATCAATCGCTCCGTGACATTTTCCTCTGGCTGGCTTGTTGGAAATGTTGAGCTTGATGTGGCTTCACTTAAGTGTTGTGATCAAAATGGGCAGTAAACATCAATTCTTCACAATGTCTGTTGCTTTCCTATTTGTCAGTAGGAAAGACTGCAAATTATGCCAACAGCTGCTACCTTTTCACTCTCTGGGATGGACGACGATGCAACATCGATGACGTGATTAAGGTTGGATTCACCAAGCTGTTCCATCAACTCTTCTGGTGAATCTCTGGAAAGAGTGTGAATCAAATTCAAGGCAGCTGCTCTGATTTTGATGTTAGACTGTTAGGAATAGAGCCAGGAGCTGAAATGCCCCAGTTTGTTTCAGTTTTCTCCTCACTTTGGATGCATTTGAATGGGAAGCGATGCATTGAGCGCTTGTAAGAGGTGATACTGAATCACTGGACTAGAGAGATTCAAAAGAGATGAGTATTTGTTGAGCCACATCTTGGTTGACAAGATCTGTATCTGCTCGAGTAATTTTAACCAAAATGGCTCGAAGAGTCATAAGCACAGATGTGACAGAGAAAAGTAACCGAAGGAGCGGAGCTGCGATCCCTGAACTGATCAACACTGTATGTTTTCGGTTAAGTTTGACAGGTTTTGTAGTGCAGTCAAAGCAGATAACTTGGCTTCAAGTTTAAAAGTGTAGCAAAGTTGGGCAAGCTTGTCTTCAATGGCTGCCAGTTTTTTAGTTTTTCTAATAAGGAAGTGAAAGCTACGCTCTCCAAGTCAACTAGTTACCTTCTCCGACCTTATACCGCAACACTTAACTGATGAGGAATGGAGTTTACGTATAGAATTCATTGTGGTACCATAAGCATTCGTTTCCTGTGATTAACGAGAACAGATTTAGTGCGACTGAAACTAATTTAAGAACATATGTGTAGATGACAGGCAACTAAAACCAGAAGAGAAAGGTACGAAAGATTGATGAAATATTGATTAGGTGCCTGAGGCAAAACCATTCAATAACATTACAGGATCTAAGATTCATTTCTGGAATGATTCTTAAAAATTTACTATTCCTTGTTGAATAGGGATTTGTTGGCTGAAATCACCATTCAACAGTTATTTGAGTTTTTATGTATTTTACTTATGTAAGACAACCAAGTTCATTATTCCGATGATATAATAAAACTTGAGTGTTACTTATTATTTTATTTTATCTCATCTTATACATGTTCATCTTCTATTTTTTGAAAAATTACATAGTATCAGAGCTCTCAAAGGTCTTAAGGGTATTGGATATTTTAAACATTTCTTATAAAGTTAGTCAACATTTAATTGTTCTTTTCGGTTTTTTAATAACTTATTGATTAAGTTACGTAATTTGATTAAGATAAAGATAATAAAGCGACCCAATAAATGATCTAGGTCAATGAATCAAAGTCCGGAAAGAAAATAGATCTTAATCAGTGTAGATTGGACCCATATTGAGCCTATGATGGAAAAGCCTGATATGTATGCTATATAAAGATGTTAAGCTCTCCTGCAGTTGCTTATGTTATTCGTAAACATCAAAATTTTCTGACTCATTAAAAAAGTTTACGTTTTGAGAAAACTGTAGAAAGACTTTACCGCATCTCGGTGAGTAGATCCTGAGAAGACAGGCTTTGAAAAGTTCGTGTGAAATTATGGAACCAAAATTAGTCATTTTCAACATTTCTTCGTCTATTTCCTATTCACGTATGATCCGAGATACATAACTAAGATCCCGTTACGTATTACAGAGAGACCTATGAGTTATTAATGCTTTACAAGCTCAAGAGCAAAGAAGGCAATGAGAAACCAAGAAATGAAAAGATGGTGGAGGAGCTTGTCTAATAAAGGTTCCATCACTAAAATAGAAAAAAAGCATTCATCAATGTGGCCATTGTGAGAAGTTTGGTCACAAAGAGAAAGATTGTGTAGGTAGTTATAAAACATGAACAACCGCATTAACTTCCAATGGCTATGTCTGTTCCTTTTATATAAGGAAAAACTTAACAGATAAAAGGTTGTAAGAATTATTTTAGTCACAATCACAAAGTATAAAGAAATACACCATTCTCTCTAACGTGAAGAAAACCATCAAACGACTTAGAGTTTGGGGTGTGACTCAATGGTGACTCTAGTAGCTATCATACATTCGGTGTTCGTCATATGTGGACTAGGAAATAGTAAATCGATCCACTGCTTCTGCACTAAGGTTAGTCCTTTAATATATTATTCTACAGATTGCTAGCATAAAAAGAAGTCTTAATGCTTTAAGTGTAAATGGTTTGGACATTTGAAAAAGGATTGCAAGTTTAACAACGAAGAACAAGCAAATATAGGGCAAGTAATTGAAAAAGACAACCTCTTCTAGTTTGTGAGAAGTGCACCAAGACGCATAAGGAGAAGTGTTTTATGGAAATAAGTGATGAGAGAAATGCTCATGTTAAAGAATAGAGAGAAGTGCTCTAACGAGAAGATTATAAAGAAGTTCTCTAAAGAAAAGAATTGTGGAGAGATATGCTCAATGTTCGTGAAAGTTTTCTTCCACAATTTTGAGTTAAGGAGGAATGTTGAGAATTAATTCAAAATTGTAGAGCTGTTAAAATTTCTTTTGAATAGGTCTTAAGTTTGTTTTAATCGTACCTTATAAGTCAGATTTGTCGGCAGAAATCTCTATTTAACAGTTATTGAGTTTTTTGTATTTTGCCTATATAAGACAACTAACCAAGTTCATCATATCTTACACATGTTCATCTTTTCTTTAAAATTCCAACACTATCTACAACTAGAACATGGTAAAGATCCATTCTGTTCACGTAACTGCAATAAAACAATGTTTGTTTACCAAAGCAAAATGAGCCAAAAGGTTGCTTCAAGTAGCAAGAATGAGAAACAGAGATTCTGTCGGAATCATTGGTTGGTGATGATGTAATGCGATGTAGTTACTGAAACGGGTCTGCAAGGATAAAAGTAAGAAGTCGCAGATTGAGTCTAATCCCCGTAAGGGGTCTGTAGGATTCTTTTATCAATTTTCAGTGTCAGGGACAAAGAGAAAATCTGCCTGCCTGGAAGATAATGTCAAGTTGAAAATGATTCCAAGAATGAGAGAGTGAACAAAAGATAAATCACTAACAGGCTCTGGAAAAGTTCATACAGGTTCCAGAGCCTGTTAATGAAGTTGCAGAATTGATTGGTTGTATAGTAACTCAATACAGTCAGGACCTGTCGATTCAGTATCAATCCTGTTTGATAAGAGAAAGATCATGTATTCATGTGCAACAATATCCACCTACAGATTTGATCTGCAATAATCAATATCAACTAATAATATTCACACTTTAAAGGTTTGTAAGATGTTCTTGTAATATCATAGATGAGGAAGAAATTGTGAGCTCAAGCATGGCAGTACTAAAGAGGAAGAAATTGTGAGCTCAAGCATGGCAGACTAAGTATTCAATATGACCAAATCATCTAAAGACTCGAAGGGAGTGGTTGCTGGAAGTAAAGCCTCCATCAACCAACAGATTAGCCCCACTGATATACCTTGCTTCTTCACTTGCTAAGAAGAGCACGGCGTTAGCCACATCATCAGCTGTCAATTCCACGCCTTGCAGGTTAGCATTCCTTGCAACAAAACTACGAAAGCCTACCCAGGCATCCTCTGTTCTCTCCTCCTCAGGTAAGTGAGCCAAAGCCAAGCCTGTTGCAACTCCATAAGGAGAAACACAGTTTACACGTATTCCATGTTTTCCTAGCTCAGCTGCCACACTTTTGGTAAGGCCTAATACAGCATGTTTTGAACCTGTGTAGGCATGTGGACCCAAGCCACCGATCGAACCAGCAACACTACAAATCGAAATAATTGAACCCTTCTTAAGTGGTATCATAGCTCGAGCTGCATGCTTCATACCGATGAAGGGACCTTTCACATTTACATCAAACACTCTCTCAAAGATGGATATGTCCTGATCACGGATGTCTGGACAAGGCGGACCTGAAAGCCCCGCATTGTTGACCATAATATCCAGTCTTCCAAATTTATCAACTGTGAGATCAACAGCACGGCGAATATCATCTTCTGCTGTAACATCACCATGGAGATAGATAATGTTGTCATCAAGGGAGTTGCAGACATTTTGTCCAAGGCTGTCTTGCAAATCAACAATACAAACTTTTGCGCCATGTTTGTGGAACAGACGAGCAATGCTCTCTCCAATGCCAGAGGCTCCACCTGTGATCAACCCCACTTTCCCTGATAACCTACAGAAAGAACAATGAATACAAGGATTAGAAGTGGGAAAAACTATAACTACAACAGAGTATAGACTCCAAATGTACGTGTGCTAAACAGATTACGATCAAATCAAACCAAATTGTAGTTAGTTTCTCTTTACCCTCTTTTGTTCTATCCTAAATCCAAACCTAGGGATCATTCTGATGGGGACCACTGCACATCATCCTGTATGGACAAAGATGAGAACAACAAAACCTAAAATCGGAAGTGTCGCAAAGCCAACAAGCTATTGTCCGAGGAACTAACTCGACTTGTTGGTTAAATCTGACAGTAACCTTTTGCCTGCTCTTAGTGCTGCAACAAAAATACCACCGCTCGCCAAGTTTGCTCTTTTATCTTGGCTGCACAAGTTGTCAAGAAGCCGCCTCGTTGTTCGAGTGAAACTTCACACTTCTAATACAGATGAATGAACATAAATATTGAGGAAAAGCCTCCAGATAGAATTAATATTTGATCAGAAGTACAGATCTATATAGAGATCAATTCGAGCACAGCTTCGACACCAAATAAGTCTAAAACTCTTGATATCTCAATCAAACTGAGATAAAAGCATCATCGGTCATAAAATCAAGCATCCTACAGACCAGCACAAAACATATAATCCTAAATGTCAAAACTCCAGTAACCCGTCAAGTGACGATCCAGTTCCTTGAAGCCAACAAACTATAATGACCAAAAAAACAAAGTTTACAGACACAGCCATAGCTAAAGATGAGTATCAATATGAGAATGTAAATGCGTAGGCAAAAGGGTATTAAAAAGCAGGATTATTTCGCTTTACCTCTGGCAGGAAAGGGTCGAAACAAGTGAACCAGTAGAAGCCATAACCAGATCTTTGAGCTTACTGCTTAAACTCAAAGGCACTGACTCAACTCAAAAGATCGAAAAAGATAAGGACTTTGACTAGCCAAAAGATACGAATTGCCTTGAACCAGTACCATCGTTGTCTACATAAATTTAAAGTATAATAAATTGAGATCAAAATTATACCTTTTAATTCATTCTTCAACAGTCTTCTTTGGATTAATGTCTTGTTGATTGGTGTTTAAGAGAGGATCTTGAACAGTAAGACAAAAGACTTTGTCGTCGTCTTGTTGTTTGTCTTTAACTAACCGAATAACAAAGAGTAAAAACTAAAAAGTAGGCGTTCATCGTACGCCAATGCCATGTTGACGAAGGAACAGAACATAAATGTTATGTCTTTTTCCATTGAAAAGGTACCACCAGCTGTATCATTTTGGATTTTCCCTACCTGTCTTAGAAATAAATCTAATAAATACAATTTTCTTATCTATTACATGATATAAATGCTTGAAGTTGTCATTTTAAGCTGATTTGACATTAAATATAAAAAATCAAATTTATTTTCCTATAAATATTTTAGAGTTGGATACGAACTTATTTTAGTCCCCTCGTCCAACCAACCTGGAGAGGTCGATTGGATCTAACAATGGGCCTGTAGTCTAGTAAGTATTGGTTCTCCAAAATGGATCAAAATCCTTCTCCCTTCTTCAACACCAAGTCCAGATTCTCATGGATTCCAGGTCCCACTAGAAACGTCGCAAATGGAAGCTCAACCCAACTGGAGAGGTTTGGAAAGTATCAGATTGTCTATCCCATTTAGCCATAAATACCTGGTCGATCCCGCGAGGTCATCATCGGTTAGAAAAAGAAGCAATTCCTACAAGTTCTTCTGAGATCAAGTTTCCACCCAGTAAACCATCAACAGGTAATAGATCATTCTTGAACCTCAGTTAGTGAAGATGTCGTTGATCCCAAGCGTCTTCAGAAATCGACGAAGAAATGTCTTCGATCCATTCTCTGCGTTGGAATCATGGGATCCATTCAGAGTTTTCCCTTCATCCTCTTCCTCATTGCTAGGGATAACTCAGCGTTTGTTAACACTTGCATAGACTGGAAGGAGACGCTGGATGCACACATGTTCAAGGCGGATCTTCCAGGGTTGAGGAAATAGGAAGTGAAAGTGGAGATTGAGGACGACAGAGTGCTCCAAATCAGCGGACAGAGAAAGGTGGAGAAGGAAGACAAGAACGACGGCTGCGTTTGGAGAGCAGCGGGATCAGCTACTTTTTAGCTGATCTGCTGCCTTTCCGCTGACAGCTGAAAGTTTTGTTTGGTAACAAAGTAAATAGTCAGCTGATTTGTCCCAAACGGCCAAACTTAGATCAGCTCCCTAATAGCAGCGTTTTATGCTAGCTTTTCATCTTTAGTTGAATATATATAAGTAAAAAATCAATTATACCCTCCCAATTTTTGCAAGTCAAATTTTTGCCTAATTATAATTAATTAATTGTGCTATAATGTGGCATAGTTGAAATAAATTAATTATTATGAATAGTCTCATGCATGACTCTATGCTTATGAATTATGTACAAAATATTTGAAATTTTTTTTGTAAAATTTAATTTTTTCTATTGTTATTATTGATAAATTTTTAATTTTTTTAAATTAAATATTTGATTGTGACCTTATAAATTTTTTAAGTCATGTCCTTAAGTTATTTTTAATTTATTAAATAATAAAATTCATACATATTATATGAAAAAAACTAAATAATATGAATGATGTAGGTGGCTACATCATTCATGCCCTTATAATTTTTTTTAAAAATCATACCCTTATAAGTCATTTTACACATCAACAACTAATACTAAACAGCTAATTTTACCAAACATTTCTAACAAACAGCTAATGTAATCCGCTGGTCAATTCAGCCGATAGAATCAGCTATCAGCTAACAGCTGATAGAATCAGCTAATAGCTAAATACAATCAGCCGAATGCCAAACAGGGCCGACAAGTGGCATCGCGTGGAGCGAAGCAGTGGGAGCTTCATGAGGAGGTTCAAGCTTCCGGAGAATGCAAAGATGGATAAGATCAAAGCTGCTATGGAAAATGGCGCTCTCACTGTCACTGTTTCAAAGGAGGAGGTGAAGAAACCTGAAATCAAGTCCATTGAAATCTCTAGTTGATAGGGTTCTTCTGTCTGGTAATGGGTCGTGATTGCACTGTATCGATGAATGGTAAAATGATCTTCATTTTGCCGCATGTCTAAGAGTGTATGATTTCCTCGTGTATGTGTGTGTTCTTCCATCTGTTTACCTCTGTGGAGGCGTCGTAAGTATCGCGCTATGTACAAAAAACTCTGTAATTCTTCGTTTAATGACAATTGATCGGGTTGGTTCAATAGATCGAAAATCAGGAAGTCTGGCCAGATTTCTAAAGAACGACACTATTTAGATCTTTCAAGAACAAGTGGCATCGCGTGGAGTGAAGCGGTGGGAGCTTCATGAGGAGGTTCAGGCATCCAGGGAATTCATAGTTGGATCGGGTCGGTGCTCTCAGTGTCACCGTTCCAAAGGAGGAAGTGAAGAAACCTGAAGTCAAGTCGATTGAAATCTCGGGTTGATTGGGTTCTTCTGTTTGGTAATGGGTATTGATCGGGGTATATCGATGAATCGTAAAATAAGCTTGAATCTGCCTTATCTGTAAGAGTGTGAGATTTGCTGATGAATGTGTGTATCATCACCATGGAAACAGATAATGTTGTCATCAAGGGAGTTGCAGACATTTTGTCCAAGGTTGTCTTGCAAATCAACAATACAAACTTTTGCGCCATGTTTGTGGAACAGACGAGTAATCCTCTCTCCGATGCCACAGGCTCTACCTGTGACCAATGCCACTTTTCCTGACAACCTACAAAAAGAAAAATGAATACAAGGAGTAGAAGTGGGTCAAACTATAACTACAACAGAGTATAGACACCAAATGTGAGTGTCCTAAACATATTATAATCCGATCAAACACAGCAGAATCTGGCCAACTTCTAGTTTAGTTTCCAAAAAGACCAGAAATCATATGCATTAGATGCTCTAACTATGCAGCGATGCCAGATTCCCTAATGTATATGTCCTGTTAATGTTTAGCATATTCCTCTTTACCCTTTTTTGTACTATCCTAAATCCTAAACTAGGGATCATTCTGATGGAGACCACTGCACATCATTCTGTATGGACAAAGATGAGAACAACAAAACCTAGAATCGGAAGTGTCGCCAAAGCCACCAAGCTATTGTCCGAGGAGTCAACTCTGACTTGTTGGCTAAATCTAAAAGTGTCATTTTGCCTGCTCTTAGTGCTGCAAAAAAAATGCCACCGCTCCCCAAGTTTGCTTTTTTATCTTGGCTGCACAAGTTGTTAAGAAGCCTCCTAGTTGTCCGAGTGAAACTTTACACTTCTATTACAGACGAATGGACATAAATATCGAGGAAAAGCCTCCAAATAGAATTAATACTTGATCAGAAGTATAGATCTATAGAGAGATCAATTAGAGCACAGCTTCTACACCAAATAAGTCTAAAACTCTTGATATCTCAATCAAACTGAGATAAAAGCATCATCGGTCATAAATCTACAGACCAGCACAAAACATGTAATCCTAAATGTCAAAACTCCATTAACCCGTCAAGTAATGATCCAGTTCCTTAGCTGTTGATGTCAAAACTTGATCACGTACCAAACCCACCCAAATTATTCGCAAATAAGTTCATTGAAGCCAACAAACGATAATGAGCCAGAAGAGCAAAGTTTACAGACACAGCCATAGCTAAAGATCAGTATCAAGATGAGAATGTAAATGCGTAGGCAAAAGGGCATTAGAAAGCAGGATTATTTCGCCTTACCTCTGGCAGGGAAAGGGTCGAAACAAGTGAGGCAGTAGAAGCCATAACCAGATCTTTCAGCTTACTGCTTAAACTCAAAGGCAATGATTCACTCAAAAAGGCGAAAAGTACAAGGACTTGACTAGCCAAAAGATTCAAATTGCCTTGAAGCAGTACCATTTGTAATTTGTAATAAATTGTCATTAATAAGCTATATAATCCCCCAATGCTAAGCAATTCACTATCAGCTTAACAAAACAGGCCAAAATTGACAGAAGACAAAAGCAGAGATTTATGAATCCCCAATAAACTTGCGCTTCTTGGTGGTATTCATGTACGGCCGAATCACCCATTCATTTTGGGCTTCATTCTGATCCACTGTTCCCAACTTTATCTGCAAAACGCAAATATCATATTTAGCTAGCTTAGTAAAAGATTTCCAGTAAACAAAAGACTTCTTTTAACTTGGAGTGGGCGGTGAGGGGTTAAGTTTAGTTAGAATGAATTCACAGGCAACAGAGTTATCTGATAGTTAGAATGAATTCATAGGCAACACAGTTACCTGATAAAGCCGCATTTCAAACCGAGGGCCAATTTCCTTGAGCTCAACAGATTTAGGACCTCCGTGCTTTTCATAAATATGATGCCTGAAAATTTTATTAACGGATATTATTAAAAAGTGATCAAACGATGAAGATCGAATCATGTTCAGTTCATGAAAAATACTTCCATCATGCAAATTTAACAAGGAACAGAATCACTTGAATAAGAAGCTATTGTAGAGTTTATCCAACTATGGCAGTATTTTACAGAGGATCATAAGATGATACTTGGCAGCAAAAGAAAGGAATATGTAGAAGAAAATATGCAAAAGTATGGTCAAATCAGTAACGAACCTAAATGAAATATAGTCGGATTGGTTTGCGAAAGTTATAATTCGTTTCGTATCCGGCTTAGGCATTGGGAAAAGATGCTTCAGAATGGTTGCTGTTCTTCCACCAAGCTATCAAAAAAACAAATTTGTCAATAGATAAACAATAATTGATGATTATAGACATACAAAATGCCCATCAAGTACAAAAGGTCAGTTAAGATTTCTAATTCGAAAGTTGAAATTATGGTTGTTAACACAGAAGAGAAAATACTTTCGTAGTGAAGTTGTTAAGAATCAAGTGCGGGTAGGCCTCAGGCATCGTTCCAATAGCTTTCTTGTCCTTGATGTCATGTCTAGTAACCTACCACCAAAAATTGATTAATGATGAAAGAAAACAAATGCACCCAACTAAATCCATGAGAGTACAAGAGAAAAACTACCTACTTACCACATTGAATAGTCCAAAGTAAGCTGTTGGACCAAAAGGAAGATGGCTTATTACCAAACCATCTGGTACTCCTCTATGTTCATGAACCAAAATGACATCGGTATAATCATGTGCCCGACAACTTTCAATAATTTCAGAAATAACCTGCAAGGAAATTACATGCCAGTAGTTTATATCATACTAGACAATACGGTAACTTATACGTACAGCAAAGTGTATTTTTAACAGTTCAAGATCAACCAATATCGTACAAGGTATCAATCCATAACTATATGATGAAAATTATAAAGAAAAACAAAATGATGTCAGTATAATCGTTTGTGCAGCAACTTCCAATATTTTCAGAAACAACCTGCAATGAAATTAGATGCCACTAGTTTATATCATACTAGATAATACGGTAACTTTTATGAACACTAAATGATTTCTTCATTGTTCAATTCTTTTTTTTTAACTAGATCAACCAAGACAATACAAGGTATTAATCCATAACTAACAGACCAAAATTATAAAGAAAAACAAATGCGGTGAACTCCCCAAAAATTCCAAAATCAATCAAGACATAAATAGGAAACCAACACCTAAAAATGACGCCCAAAAACTGGAAACACGTTTTGGAATAGATATGATACACGTACCACTAAACATCTTTCAGCAAAACAATAAAGGAATTTGCTCATTACCAGATGATAGTATTCTCAAAGAGAGGCCTTTAGAACGAAATAAAATAAAGTGAAAAAATAATTAGCTAACCTGACCACCGCGATTGATTCTTTCAGCATTAGGGAATACAAATTTCAATTCCTGCAGATAAGAGGCAACTTCAATCCCAATTGCTAATCACAAAAGAGATAGTTCCATTGCAAATAAAGCTTAATTTAGAGACTAGAGCCACTCGTTGTGTACTGCAAATTACCTTTACAAACTGTATAAGTGGGGCACTTGGATTTCGAGAAGTAGTCAATAGAATCTTGGGGTCTTTTTCAGTGGCGTGTGCGTACTCGTCATCAATGTGTGTCTTTGGGACTATATTTCAGCAAAAACACGAATATGATAAACCCAAAAAAAATGAAATACACAATCTTTCTAACAAATTTTAAAAAAAAAAACACATACCAGCGGTGTTATCATCTTCAAGATCGATTTCTTGGCGAAGAGCAGCTTCTTCATTCCTGAGCTCGGTAGGAATCGGTTTTCCCTCTGCGTATAAATTTCACAAATTACAATAAAAACCGAAAAAAAAAACATGAAGATTCAAAATGATGGAATTATTTAGTGTTATCTTCGAATGATTAAATACCAGCTAGGGCTTCTTTGATTTTTCGCTTCTTTTCGTAGAGCAATCGCTCTTTGCCTTCCAAGCTCTTCCGATACAGATACTCTCTCCTCAATCTCATGTTTCGACGCAACATCTTTGCCTTTACAGTTTAGCTATTGTCGAAAGAACAGAGTTTGAGTGGTTGAATTTTGAGACGGAGGTTTTGCTAGGTTTCAGTTGAAGAAGAAAGAACGGCTCGTTACTGACTTCTGCGTAACAACTCAGAATTTCTTTCCATCTTTTGGTTGTTGCGAGCTTATGGCTATCTGGATCGGGTCATAAAACTGGACCTAAGTATAATCTAATTGTAGGCTTATTTCCAGAAAAGTCAAAAGTAGCCCGGCCCAGCTAGATTTTAGCACAGATTGATTGACCATGGGCCAAGGTTGAGTAGGCCACGGGCTAAATTCTAAAATGATATCGTTTTGGAAGTTTTTCTTGCAAATAAGTCCCTAAATCTGATTCCATCGACATTACGACTTATTTCACTTTAATGGTTGAGTTAGAGCATGTTGAATGGGTTTAACCAAATTTGCTTTAGTTAATATTCAATATTTGTTATTAAAGGTGTTGGGAATTTCCTAGGTATAATCTAATTGTAGGCTTATTTCTAGAAACGAAAAAAGTATCCCAACCCGGCTAGATTTTGGCACAGATTGATTGACCATGGGCCAAGGTTGAGTAGGCCACGGGCCAAATTCTAAAATGATATCGTTTTGGAAGTTTTTCTTGCTAATAAGTCCCTAAACCTGATTCGACACATGGACATTACCACCTATTTCACTCTAATGGTTGAGTTAAAGCATGTTAGAATGGGTTTAACCAATTTTGCTTTAGTTAATATTCAATATTTGTTATTAAAGGTGTTGGGAATTTCCTAAGTATAATCTAATTGTAGGCTTATTTCTAGAAACGTCAAAAGTAGCTCGGCTCGGCTAGATTTTGGCACAGACTGATTGACCATGGGCCAAGGTTGAGTAGGTCACGGGCCAAATTCTAAAATGATATCGCTTTGAAAATTTTTTTTACAAATCAGTCCCTAAATTTAATTCGACCCACCAACATTACCACTTGTTTCACTCTAATGGTTGAGTTAGAGCATGTTGAATGGGTTTAACCAAATTCACTTTAGTTAATATTCAATATTTGTTATTAAAGGTGTTGGGAATTTCCTAAGTATAATCTAATTGTAGGCTTATTTCTAGAAACGAAAAAAGTATCCCGACCCGACTAGATTTTGGCACAGATTGATTGACCATGGGCCAAGGTTGAGTAGGCCACTGGCCAAATTCTAAAATGATATCGTTTTGGAAGTTTTTCTTGCAAATAAGTCCCTAAATCTGATTCGACCCATCGACATTACCACTTATTTCACTCTAATGGTTGAGTTAGAGCATGCTAAATGGGTTTAACCAAATTTGCTTTAGTTAATATTCAATATTTGTTATTAAAGGTGTTGGGATTTTCCTTCTAAAATTTGGATAAAGAATTTAATACTTACCAAAATTATATATTTATATTTTCCCATCCACTTAAATTACTAAAAGTTGCATTTACTTAATAGTGAAGACTATTATTTAAATGTATATTAAGTATATCTTCACAATATTTAATTAATATTTTACAATTAAATGACAAGCTAATTTTAATAATTATTTAAAATTTTAAAATTCATAATCATATTTTATGAACTTAGATTAAATAAAAAAGGATTTAACTAAAAATTAAATATTTAATTTAATTTGATTAGACTTAGAACCAAATTTAAATTTGAAAATTTAAATCTAATTAATTATAGAATGAGTGCCATAATTAATTTTTTAATAAGTATTATTTAAAATTAGGCAAGTTTAAGCAGATAAAAATGATGTCGTTTAAAAATTTAAAATAAAAAAATTAATCAAATCCAATTTCGAGCCATCAAAATTGAATTGAGCTCGAGCTAAGACCAAACCTCGTGTCTCCAAGCTCAATCAGGACATTAATTTTCGTAACAAACTTGAGCTTACCATTAATTTTCGAGAAATAGATCTCTTATATTTCTATCATAATTCATTAAATCTCATTTATATATTTACGTAAATCTCATATAAATATGTAAATAAAATTTAGTAAAATATGGTTAAACCTGAGTGAATTTAAGCCCCTCAAATCTTCTGGCCTCTTAACTCTATACCTACCCTGTTCCAACTGATCTTGACCATTCATTTATGTGAGACCCATATAAATAGATGAGCAAGATTAACTGAGACAGGATAGGTACAAAGTTGGAGGGCCAGAAGATCAGGTCCCGAATTTAAGAGGTAATTTAAACTTACCTATGAATATTTTAGAGTTGGATACGAATTATTTTAGTCCCCTCGTCCAACTAACCTGGAGAGGCCGATTGGATCTAACAATGGGCCTATAGTCTAGAAAGTATCTTTGTGGTTCTCCAAAATGGATCAAAATCCTTGTCCCTCCTTCAACACCAAGTCCGGATTCTCATGGATTCCAGGTCCCACTAGTAACTTCGCCAATGGAAGCTCAACCCAACTGGAGAGGTTTGGACAGTACCAGAATGTCTATCCCACTTAGCTATAAATACATACCTGGTCTATCCCGCGAGCTGACCGTCGGAGTGAAAAGGAAGCAATTCGTACAAGTTCTTCTGCTATCAGGTTTCCCAGTAGTAAACCATGAACAGTTAATAGATCGTTCTTGAACCTCAGTTAGTGAAGATGTCGTTGATCCCAAGCGTCTTGGGAAATCGGCGAAGCAATGTCTTTGATCCATTCTCTGCGTTGGATTCATGGGATCCATTCAGGGACTTCGGTTTTCCTTCATCTTCTTCCCTCATTACTAGGGATAACTCTTCGTTTGTTAACACTCGCATAGACTGGAAGGAGACGCCGGAGGCACACGTGTTCAAGGCGGATCTTCCCGGGTTGAAGAAAGAGGAAGTGAAAGTGGAGATTGAAAACGACAGAGTGCTCCAAATCAGCGGGCAGAGGAAGGTGGAGAAGGAAGACACGAACGACAAGTGGCATCGCGTGGAGCGGAGCAGTGGGTGCTTCATGAGGAAGTTCAGGCTTCCGGAGAATGCAAAGATGGATAAGATCAAAGCTGCTATGGAAAATGGCGTTCTCACTGTCACTGTTCCAAAGGAGGAAGTGAAGAAACCTGAAGTCAAGTCCATTGAAATCTCTAGTTGATAGCGTTCTTCTGTCTGGTAATGGGTCGCGATGAGTGTTTCGATGAATGGTAAAGTAATCTTCATTTTGCCTTATCTCTAAGGGTGTATGATTTCCTGATGTATGTGTGTTTTCTTCCATCTGTTTACCTCTGCGGAGGCGTTGTAAGTATCGCGTTATGTATAAATTAATGACAATTGATCGGGTTGGTTCAATAGATTGAAAATCAGGAAGTCTGCTCTTTTGCCTGCTCTTAGTGCTGCAACAAAAATACCACCGCTCGCCAAGTTTGCTCTTTTATCTTGGTTGCACAAGTTGTCAAGAAGCCTCCTAGTTGTTCGAGTGAAACTTTACATTTCTATTGCAGATGAATGAACATAAATATTGAGGAAAAGCCTCCATATAGAATTCATATTTAATCAGAACAACAGACCTGTAGAGAGACCAATTAGAGCACAGCTTCGACACAAAATAAGTCTAAAACTCTTGATATCTCAATCAAACTAAAATAAAAGCATCATCACTCATAGAAACAAGCATCTTACAGACCAGCACAAAACATATAATCCTAAATGTCAAAACTTCAGTAACCCGTCAAGTTATGATTAGAGTTCCTTAGCTGTTGATGTCAAAACGTGATCACGTACCAAAACCCACCCAAATCATTCACAAATTAGCCCATTGAAACCAAGAAACGATAATGAGCCAGAAGAACAAAGTTTACAGACACAGACATGATGAATTAATTTAATATTTATTTATTTTTTGTGGATTAGCATTAATTAATTATTAGCCAAATATAAAATTAATCAAGTAATTAGTCTGGCCCAACATTAAACCTAAAATGGATTGGGTCCTGGTAAAATGTGGGTAATTCGTGATAGGCCGGATTATTCACTAGCCCATTTGAGTAGAGACCCAACTTGCAGCCCGTTATGTAGTCAGTTAGTTTCCTATCACAATACTGACTGGAGATAGAGAATGATTAACATTTTTTTTCCTTCTCTTCTCGGACTAATTCGATTCTTCTCTGAGTTTTGTGGGTTGGGTAATGCAAGTTGACCTCTCCTACCTCTACTAGCCGTCTTCCCTAATTTTACCAGTTGTGATTCGCCTTCACTCATGGATCTATTGGGATCGTTTGAAGGTAAGTATGATTTTATTACTTTGTTATCGATTGTTATTTATAATCTCCCAATTATGTGGAATTGATTCCAACAGTTGGTATCAGAGTAATTAGGTTTATATGAATTGATTTTCAAAGACCCTAATATGTTTATGTTCATACGTGTTTAAATGTACATTGTGATGCAAATTTTGGATTCATAATTTGAGAGTTTTTAATCGAATTTGATTGAGGGATTATGTATATGCTGAGAATAATGATACAAAATATGCCAAGATTAGTGCCCTAAATCACGAGAATTCGTGACTGAACAGAGGGGAGAATTCGAATTTTGGGGAAACAATTTTCGATCCATAAAACTTGCTTGTTTGAAATTGAGTGAGGGTTTTGAAAGCTCACAAAATTTCGAGTGAAACCATGTCAAAATCGAGAAACGAAGACGGTGGAAGTGTGAGAAAACCATGACTGAAATTGAGGTCAAAAACCCAGATTTTTCGTTCTTTTTTTTTGGCCCAAAAATTGACGTTTAATCGTCAAATTGATGGAGGGGATTTATAAATCGTGGAATGAAAAACAGAACGATGGGTAGATTGTGAAATATAGTGCAGCAAAATTGCGGGTCAGGTCGAGGGTCACAAACCGGGTTGCGCGACCTGGTTTCAGACCTGGCGGGAGGTAGGAGACACTGAACAGTGTCTCCTACCCTATCCCATGCGCACGTTCTGCGCGTGTAGGAGCGTGTGAGTCACGCGCCGCTCCGTTTTTCTCCAGACTTCAGCAGTTCTCTTCCACGCGCCGTTTCCTAGTTTCTGGGAAATTTTATGTTTTTTTTTTGGCTACTGGAATTATTATTTGTGCATTGTCATAAATTTAAACTTATAAAATGATACTGTACTCTCGGTTTTTTGGGCATGAAATTTTTGTGCATGATCATCACATTATTATGAATTATATATCTCGTGTACTCTCTCTGGTAA
>JAOSBN010000004.1:689674-708967 GCA_027563595.1 Erythroxylum suave
ATTGACTTGAACTCTTTTACATAAGAGTCCAAGGATTTTGATCCTTTCTTGATGGTCATCAACATATTTTTTAAAAGGCCTTCTTTTTCAACTGTGATTGGCAGTAGTTGTTCTTCTAAGGAACTCCACACATTATACGCAGTGGAATCTTCTGTAACAGATGGCTGAACTTCTTCCTTGATTGTACCAAGTAGCCATGAGATGATCAGACCGTCATTTATAAGCCAGCAATTATAAGCTGGATTCATCTTTCCATTCTCCAGTTTGGCTTCAGGTTTATCACCATTCTTTTCCAAATGATGAAGCACACCGAGACTCCGAGAGAGATGAAGTCCACATCAAATAGTTGTTGGTGCCCAATTTGATAGATCTCAAACTGGCACATTGGTGGAACGATTGCAATGTAAGCTTTGGTTCCTCCATGAATGACTCCCCTTTTTTTTTGTGGGATATATTTTGCTTGCGAGTTTTTCACAGCTCTGATACCATGAAGAACTTTGCAATTCTATAAGAGATGAATTTTGTCTCTAGTTTGTATTGCTTGTAGAGATACATATTTATACAGAATACATTCAATGATAGGATAAGAACAATAGTATGCTCTAACAGTAACACATGCCTTGAGTTTAGGCAGAGATTGATTGAGTGATGACCTTCCAAAATTATGCTAAGTTTTCAAATCTTTTGTTGATGAATATTTTGTTTCCTTGGCAAGAATATTCTGAAGTGATTGGCTTTCCTTATACTCCTTATTAGATTCCACAACAATTAATATAATAAACCCAAAATAATGAAAATACAAAATCTTTCTAACAAATTTATTTAAAAAAACACACATAACAGCAGTGTTATCGCCTTCGAGATCGATTTCTGGAGAAGAGCAGCTTCTTCGCTCCTAAGCTTGGTACGTAGGAATCGGTTTTCCCTCTGCAAATTAGAACAAAACCCAAGAAAACATGAAGATTCTCAAAAAGGGTTGAACTATTTAGTGTTTTCTTCGATTGATAAAATACCAGTTAGGGCTTCTTTAATTTTTAGCTTCTTTTCGTAAAGCAGTCGTTCTTTACCTTCCAAGCTCTTCCGATACAGATACTCTCTCCTCAATCTAATGTTTCGACGCAACATCTTTGCCTTTACAGTTTAGGGATTGTCGAAGAACAGAATTTGAGTTGATGAATTTTGAGACAGTGAAAGTGAAAGGTTCTGTGATTTTTATTTCCCACCCAATCAAATTACTAAAATTTGCATTCACTTTAGAGCCAAGACTATATATATATATATATATATATACATATAATAATAGCTTCACGATATTTAATTAATATTTTAAAATTAAATGACAAACTAAATTTTAATTATTACTTAAAAATTTGAACTTCATAATTATATTTTATAAACTTAGATTAAATAAGAAAGTGAATTTTAAGTTAAAATTAATAACTTAATTAGATTTATGTGAAAATTTTAAATCTAATTAATTATAAAAATGAGACTGTCATAATTAATTTATTACAAAATCTAATTTAGAATTAGGCATGACATTAAGGTTCAATCTAGGTAAAAATAATGTTGTTTTTTAAATTTTAAATTAAAAATATTATAGATAATTTTAGTCTAATAGAATTTCGAGCCACTCAAATCGAATCAAGCTCAGACTTCGAGCTTGATAATGACATTAATTTTCAGAGCAAATTCAACCCCACCATTAATATTCGGGGCAAATTTGAACTTATCTATTAAGACAATATTTTTAAAATTTAGAAGTATAAAATAACATCCTTTTTTAATTGAATCCAGGCTTGGGTTGTTTTTGGGAACGGAGGAACCCGCAATCGCTATCCTTTGGATGCGCACTAGATAAACATTCGGATTGATGCAATAGTCTGCAAATCACATCAACCGAGTACTTTGCACTAGGCATGCCCTATGCGATAAGCTCAATCGAGAGAGCATAGATAGGAGGATTTAAACACGGGACCTTTTAGCCCCATGCCTTTCCACTCTATCAACTCAACCACCCCTAAAGGGCTTAGGCTTGGGTTGTTTAAGTCTATATTAACCTGAGGCCTAACTCTTCTGAGAATAATTAAGTCTCGAGTCAACCTGGACCTAAGTTTGTCCCATGAATTGACCAATTAAGAACACCTAAATCTTGACCCATGGATCACCCATTGCCATCCCCAATTTCAATCTTTTTTTAGTCGACTGGTAAGAGTTGGAACTAAATATAACCTAATTGTAGGCTTATTTTACTTTAATGGTTGAATTAGAGCATGTTGATCGGGTTGGGCTTAACCTAATCAGCGTTAGTTATTATTCAATATTTGTTATTAAAAATTTAAAAGGTATCGAGAATTTCAGTCTAAAATTTTCATAAAGAATTTAATACTTACCAAAAAGAAATATTTATATTTGCCCACCCACTTAAATTTCTAAAATTTTCATTTATTTGAGAGCCAAGACTATTATTTAGATAAATATTTAATTAATATTTTAAAATTAAATGTCAATCTAAATTTTATTTATTATTTAAAAATTTAAAATTAAACTCATAATTAGACTTAGACTCAAATTTAAATTTGAGTAATTTTAATTTTATTTATTATAAAAAACCAAATCATGTCATAATTAATTTATTACTAAATTTTATTTAAAATTAGGCATGACATTGAAGTTTGAATATAAGATTTTAGGCCAAAAAAATGTTGTTTTTAAATTTTAAATTAAAATTTTGAGAAAATTTTAATCCGACCAAATTTCGGGCCGCTCAAATTAAATCAAGCTAGGACTATGACCTCATGTTTTCGGGCTCGTTCGGGAAATTAGTTGAAGCAGACTCGAGCCCACCGTTAATTTTCGAGGCAGTTGGAGAGGTCAATTGGATCTAATAATGGGCCCATAGTCCAGTATATTCATATGTGGTTCTCCAAAATGGATCAAGATCCTTCTTCCTTCTTAACACCAAGTCCAGAGCATTCTCATGGATTCCAAGTCCCACTAGAAACTTCGCCAATGGAAGCTTAACTAAACTGGAGCTGGAAAGTACCAGAATGTCTATCCCACATTCCCACTTCGCCATAAATACCTGGTCTATCTCTCGTGCTCGTCATCGGCGTTAAGAAGAAGCGATTTGTACTACTGCTACTAAGATCTTCCAACTAAGCTCTTACAACTATTCAACCATCAACAGAGAGTAGAACGTTATTGCAGCTCGGTTAGTGAAGATGTCGTTGATCCCCAGCGTTTTCGGTAATCGACGAAGCGATGTCTTCGATCCATTCTCTGCGTTGGATTCATGGGATCCATTCAGGGACTTCGGTTTTCCTTCATCTTCTTCCCTCATTACTAGGGATAACTCTTCGTTTGTTAACACTCGCATAGACTGGAAGGAGACGCCGGAGGCACACGTCTTCAAGGCGGATCTTCCAGGGTTGAAGAAAGAGGAAGTGAAAGTGGAGATTGAAGACGACAGAGTGCTCCAAATCAGCGGACAGAGGAAGGTGGAGAAGGAAGACAAGAACGACAAGTGGCATCGCGTGGAGAGAAGCAGTGGGAGCTTCATGAGGAGGTTCAGGCTTCCGGAGAATGCAAAGTTGGATCGGGTCAAAGCGGCTATGGAAAACGGGGTTCTTACCGTTACTGTTCCAAAGGAGGAAGTGAAGAAACCCGAAGTCAAGTCCATTGAAATCTCTGGTTGATTGGGTTCTTCTGTTTGGTAATGGGTCTTGATTGCAGTGTATCGATGAATGGTAAAATAAGCTTGATTTTGCCTTATCTGTAAGAGTGTGCGATTTCCTGATGAATGTGTGTTTCCTCAACTCTGTGGAGGAGTTGTAATTATCGTGTAATGTATCAAAAACTCTCTATATGATAATAGTAAGTAATTCTTCGTTTGATGATAATTGATCGGGTTGACTCAATAGATCTCAGGAAGCCTGGCCGGATTTCTGAAACTTGCGAATTTTAGATTAAAAGAATTCACTGAATTGAATGATATGATCAAGAGCTAGTAAAACAATATGGTTTAAAGTACACAATGCACCCTCAAAAGTAACTGGACTGAGCTTGTAGAAGATCGAGGTGTGCCAATACTTGTGCAATTGTTGGTTTCAGTCTCTGGTCACCATTTTGAGCTAGATCAATGAGCACCACCTGAGCAGACTCCCCATGATTCGCTCTGTGTTCCTGAATCCTGAAAATTCTCTCCAGTATCCAAAGTGCTTTGCTTTGAGCCTTGACGTTCCCTGTTTCCAATACTCTTACTATGGCTTCGACACCTGACACGTCAGCCAAGTAGTTGCTTCCACTTTCCCAGATTTGGTCTTGCACAAGTGTTGCAAGTGCATTAAGAACAGCTTCATCAGCTTCCCTCTCTTCACCTACTTGCAGTATTTGGATCAGTGGAGAGACTGCACCGGCTTTGATCAAGCAGAATGTGGTTTTAATGTTGCAGTAACCATTGTGAACTTTGCAAAATGATTCAGCAGAAGGTGGCATACAGAGCCAGCTCGATTTCCTTGATTTTCGAAGGGCTATGGTGTTCTGAGAGAGCTGAGCTAGTGAGGTTGCAGCTCTGCACTTAACTAGTATTGATCCAACTGAAAGCGATTTCACAAGTAAGGGAATCAGTCCCAATTCTGCAGAAAGAAGCTGCTGTTTCTTGTCAGAAGGAACTGTAAATCGAACCAATAGCTCCGTGAGATTTTCCACTAGCTGGCTTGTTGGACGTGTTGAGCTTGATGTGGCTGCGCTCAGTGTTGAGATCAAAATGGGCAATAAACATGAGTTCTTCAAAATGTCTGTTGCTTTTCTATTGCCAGGAGGAAGATTGCAAAGTATGCCAACTGCTGCTACTTTTTCATTATCTGGGATGGATGACGAGACGATATCAATGATGTGATTAAGGTTGGATTCTCCAAGCTGTTCCATCAACTCTTCTGGTGAATCTCGGGAAAGAGTGTGAATCAAATTCAAGGCAGCTGTTCTGATTTTAATGTTAGGCTCTGTCAGGAATGGAGCCAGGAGCTGAAGTGCCCCAGTTTGTTCCAGTTTTCTTCTCACTTTGGATGCACTTGAATGGGAAGCGATGCTATTGAGCGCTTGTAAAAGGTGATACTGAATCATTGGACTGGAGAGATTCAAAAGAGAGAGTATCTGTTGAGCCACATCTCCTTTAACAAGAACTGTATCTGCTTGAGCAATTTTAGCCAAAATGGCTGATGCAGGCTCACGAAGAGTCATAAGCACAGATGTGACAGAGAAAAGTAACTGAAGGAGCGGAACTATGATTCCTGAACCGATCAGACGCTGTATGTTTTCTGTTAAGTTTGACAGGTTTTGTAATGCATTCAAAGCAGATAACTTTGCTTCAAGATTCCCTGATTTATACATTTTCACAAGGGGTTCAACTGCCCCTTCTTCTCCAAGCGAAGCTCTACATTGATCTGTGAGTTCCATTCTCGAAACTGCCGTTGCCATGAGGATCTTACTCATATCAGAGCCTGCTAAAACAAGAATCCCGGATTACACATCAACGTGCAGGACAGGTACATAGTTATATCTTCCTGCAAGAAGCTCATTAAAACTAGTTTCCAAACCAAAAACTGAATTTATTTTAATTTGAGAATGAAAGAGTGTATGAGTTTCGCTATTCCTGGAACCAAAGGGCATGTACAAAATTGTTTTTTGTCCATGATAATCGGCTAGAAGAGAAATTAAAGAATCATATATAGATACATTACCTTCCTTTAAGCAGTGAACCAGAGGTTTAAAGTAACCAGCCTCAGCCATATGAAGCGCATTCTGAGTATTGTTTGATAATGCCATCAGCAACCTTCCAGCATCAAGAGAAGCAGTTGTATCGTCCCCATTGAAAATGGTGACTAACATAACAATACACCCTTGAATTTTCCCAATTCGCCGCCTAACAGAAGCAATATCAGAGAGGTCCAACAACAGCCCAACAGCTTCCCTCCGTTCAAGAACATCTCGTGCCAAAGATTTCACCAACGCTGATAAATTGCCAACGTCAACCATTTTTTCCTGCAGGCTACCAAAAATTGTAAGATAACAATTTGATTATATTTGGATAGGAGCTGCAAAATTAAAGATCTCTTTCTTATGTGATTCACCTTGTGCTCATCATTATCTGAAGCAATGATTCTCAGTATTTGAATGATACTCAACCGGTTGCTAGGCACGGGTGAACTTAGTCGATTAAACAGAATTGGAATAACCCCTTCATCAACTATCCACTTCTTGTCAACTACTTGATCTCTAGTGTCACAAATCAAATCACAAAGTCCAGGAAGAGCAAGACCAAGTTCTTCATCATTGCCATACTTCAGTTGCAGTACAACATCATCAACAGTGGGAATCGTTCTACCTTCCTCAGTTCCCTTCTCTGATTCAATTTCGCTTACGAAGCCAGATTCTCTACTTGGCTGTGGACTGATATTAACGCTATAACCAGGACTAGTACTTGGAGCAAAACTTGAATCGAATTTCGCACTCATCAACTCTTTGTGCAGTGCCCCAATCCTTTCTTTGATTTCTGATGACATATCAATACTGGCAAAGAGAAGAAGGCCTAAGGATCTCCCAAGATCTTGAGACACATCCACGATTTGTTTCATGGGCGATCCCGAATTGTGGCCTTTGATTAAGACCTTGATTTGATTTAGCTCCTTTTCAAGGGACTCGACTGCCTTTCGAACTGGTGGCCTATCCATGTTAGCTTCACTGTCTTTGATGTCTGCAAGGATTGGTAGGAATTTTTCAACCGAAACTGCAAAATCAGAGAAAACTTCTCTATCAGATTCTGAGCTCTTAGCGACAGATGCCACCTCTTCTGCTGAGCACTGTAATTCTGATACAAGCTCAGATAAGCTTCTTCTGCTGTCAGAATATTGAGCATCCTTCATTTCCAAACTACTTGGACCCTTCAGGGCTAAATGATTCGGTTGAGTGGCGTATGCAGAAGTAAGGGGAATTCTCAAAAGGTATGTATAGAGACACGTGTTAGAGTACGAAGTCAGATAAATCGACAGCACTTGAATAGCCCAGAAACAAATTTCTTGACCAAAATCAAGTGGGAATCAAAGGGTCGACCAGGACTTCAACGAAGTGAAGGTTCAACGCTAACAATTCAAGAAACTGAAGAAAATCTAGAGGCAAAAGGCACCTCGAGAAAGAAGTGTTAAGCCTGAAGTCAAAACCGCACATCTGTGAAAACGTCCTGGACGGGGAACACAATTTCTAGACACAACCGATAAACCTAAAGTCTTCTCTTCCACGCGTGTTGGAATCATCTGTTCGTCCTGTTCCTCTACGTATGTTGAAAATGTCACTCCTAGTGACTGACCGTGTGAAACGGAGGCTACTCAGTTGGAGTTTTCTAACGGGTCAGTGTCAGTCCTGCTAAGCCCTCAACTGTGACCATAATTTTTATATTTCGGTTTACTTTTCTTTCGAAGGTGAAAGACATGTTCGTGTTAGAAAATTCAAAGCCAAAGCTTGGAGCTTTACTGTGCATTTAGAGCTTAAAGCTTCGGTCTTTACGACCAGTATGTATCCAATCTTGTAGGTTTGAATCAACAAAGCGTAAGCTGGAGGAGAAAGAATCCCAAGCGAAAGTCAAAGGAAGGAACCCCGGGTCATAGATAAGTTGGTAAGGGGTTCTCCTGCCTTAAGTAATATCGTAGGTTCGAACCTCCCTCGTGTATGCAGTCGTTTAAAGCTTAAGTTCAGAGCTTTGCTTTCTGTAAGGGGCTTACTTAGCTTGAGCGGAGATTAGTCTAGGCATAGATGGTTTAAAAATATCTTCATATAGTTAAGACCCACCTAAAATACTTTGTAAGTAACAAAATAAAAAGACGAAGGTAGGAATCTCAGGGCGCCGGTGAGTTGGTAAGGGGCTTTTCTGGTTTAAGTGAAGTTGCGGGTTCGAACTTTCCTTATGTATGCAGTCGTTTAAAATTTGAAACTAGGGCTTTGCCTCTCGTAAAAGACCTACTTGGTTCGAGCGAAGATTAGTTTGAGTGTGAATGGTTTAAAGATGCCTTCTCATAGTTGGAACCCGTCTAGAACACTTCGTGATAACAAAAAAACAAAAAACCAAAGGAAGGAAACGTTTTAAGTAGTTTTTCTTCTTTAGTCTTTTCGTTTTTGATAAATAAATAAATAAACTGACCTCAAAAAATTGGGTTTAATTAAAATTTAAATATTCAAATTTATTTAAATTTAGGCCTAGATTTAAATTTAACAATATTTTTAAACTAATTACACAAAATTAAATCATCTTAATTATAAAATTAAATCAAGTTCAAAAATACTTTTTTAATTTAAACTTAACTTGGTCTAGTTTACACTTTTATTACACCAAATTCTCTATTGTAATTACCGTGTTTCAACCTTATTTTATTAAATCTTATCAATGTAACGCGTAGAGCAGGCTTTACTACGCACCCAGGATCGTTCGTGAATGGATTAATAATGGAGAAATGCGAAATACCTGATTTTGGTTCCCTCTGAACTTTGAACTGCTTTTCAGCTGTCAAATGCACCCGAAATCCCCTGGTTCCTTTGTTGAGATCGATCACCGACTCGAGATGTAGGCCTTTCTGTGATTTACTTAAAACACGAGCGCTCCTAACGGGTCGAAGCTCTGAATGCTCATGAATTACTTAAGTTACCACAGGAGACCTACCTTTATATATATAAGCAACCGTATCGGGCTTCCTCATCACAAGGCCGATACGGTCTAGATCCACACTGAAAGGGACCTATTTTTTATCCGAACTTCGACCCATTAATCCTGATAATTTATTGGGCCACTTTATTACCTTTAATTGGATCAAAATGCGTTCCTTAACCGGTAATTTATTTAACAACAAAATCACTATTAATAACTGTCCATAAATGAGACAAAAGACAAAATTGCCCTTTGGGGTAAAAATGTCTAACAATCAGTACATTTATGTAAGCTCTATTTTAATTATGGTCCACATAAATGTTTAACATAATATAATATGAATACTATAATTAAAACAAAAGATCTAACATCGTTTATCCTATGTAAATTTACGGATGAGATTTAATGAAACATAATAAAAACATCATAATTAGAAAAGAAAATCTAATCCCTCGATTGGCATACTTACACATGTGGGGTCGTGTTGGGCAGATGAAATTTTCACCCAGTATACATAAAGCGTATGAGTGACGTTCAGATTGCATAAGCGAACGGGTTCTATGCTGAACGCCGAACTGTCTTCCTTCTTTTCGCTTCGTTCGGTTCTCGCTTACCTCAAGCTGGTCGGGATTTGACCAGTTTCTTGTATTAGGTGCTCATATCCGTGGAAAGACTACATGCCAACGGTTTATGCCAAAACTTTGTGTTTGGGCGGTCGATTTGAGACCCAAAGCCGAAAGACAAAAGAAAAAGGTGGAAAGGTCTTATCATAACAGAATCAGTCAATACAAAAGTAAGTACAATATGGATTTTTTTTCCACGTGAGCATATCGTACACGGAAACAGAGAAAATCAAGTTCAAATAATGCAGGCTTCAATTTTTCCGCACTTTAAGATAAAAATATCCATTTTGTACGATCATGCAAAGCATATTTTCGGCGTACGTGTAAAGCTTAAGAGCCAACTATGTTTGATCCGGAATTTTATAATTAAATAAAATTTCTATAACATAATAAAGTATGAGTGGTTGGGTCGGTCATGTTAGGCCCAAGTTTAGATATAGAACGGTGAATGGATTGAGCACTCATCACTGGATGATTGACCTAATTCTTACAGATATTAACTATATAAATTCATCACCTCATCATAAAAAAGGTACGACTTTTAAAAACTTAGTATTCTTTATTCACTAGCTGCCAAAACTCTCCCAAAAAGTCTAACTTGAGCGTTGGAGGGGTCTACAGGCAGTCAACCCCTGATGTGCCTTATTGTTTTGCAGGTGTTTCAGTGCTCAAATCAACCAATCCTATGGATCTAAGTAGTAGCGTCCAGCCTCACCAAAATCAGACAGAATCAATGAAGATTTCATATAGGTTTGCCAATAGGTCGGATTGGGTCTAGACTACCTATAGCTTAGCCTGGCTCGGCTTATTGACAAGCTTATATGCCCCTAGGTTGAGCCAGCTCATAAGTTGGTGGGTCAGGATGAGTAAGCTCGTGGCTCAACCCAACCAAGGGCTATGACTTAATGAGTTACAGGCGAGTCGGGTCAACCTAGCCCACCATTTTTAGTTGAAAAAACTTTCAAAACAACGTTGTTTTGGAAGTAACGATTGGGTCACACCGGGCAGGCCCGTGGCCCTCCGAATCCTTAACCTGTGGCTCGGTCGAACTCGATTTTAGTCCAACAGCTTGTGATCCTGTCAACTTGGACTAAATTCGAGTCGTGTCATTTTTGACATTTCTAGTTTCATATTACATCTCATTTCATCGTAAATAATAAAAATGAAAAACCTTCAATTGGAGGAGTTTAAGATAGAATGTAAAATGATAAGTAACTTTACACTATATTTCATTATAAATTCTTCATCTAAACAACATTTCACTATATTATATTATAAAATCTTTTATCCCTCCCAAACAATAATTTTATAATATTACATTCATTTACGTTCTATTCAATTATAAATTATTTCACTTCGTTATAAATTCATTCCATTTTATTTCAATTCACTCCATTAAAAATTTTACGTCCAACCAAATATAACCTAAAGTATGGCTTACGCTAGGAATAATGCTCGGGTTATACCAAATATAACCCGAGCAGGAGATCTGATTCCCGTAGATATGATGTTGTTTTGGGTTGACACGTCATTATTAAAATTCCAAAAGTTACTGATTTTGCCCATTTCGGCCGCTTCTTTTGTTTTTCACAGTTCATCGTGTCCAAGTGACCGTGTAACGTTGCTCATCGAAACTTGATGTAATTTCACGCCCATTTCATGGAGTTACAGAGATTGATTTCCATATAACGGAGATTCCTCAAAAACAAACTCTAGCTCTGGATCTAACTTGAAAGTCCGATCTGATTGTATAAGTAAGGCCCATTCTCTCTATTGCTTTCATTATTTTTCTCACTCTTTTCTGGTTTTTGTATTGGACCTTGGATCGTATCTGAGCAATTCAAATCAGAAAATGGATTGAATGTTGTTTATTTTGGGGGGAGGGGCTATGTAACTAGCACTGAATTGTTATGTATGATCTGCGTTTGCTTAGTTCTAAGATTGAATTTGAATCGAATTGGAAGGTGCGTTTTGAGTGTTTTTGTATTGGTTTAGGTGCAGTTAATCTGAAAGATGTCGGGACAAGGCCAGCGATTGAATGTGGTTCCAACCGTAACAATGCTTGCAATTGTGAAAGCCCGACTGATCGGTGCTACAAGAGGTCATGCTCTTCTCAAGAAGAAGAGTGATGCTTTAACTGTTCAATTTCGTCAAATTCTCAAGAAGATTGTGTCTACAAAAGAATCAATGGGAGAGATCATGAAAACATCGTCCTTTGCCCTAACAGAAGCCAAGTATGTGGCTGGCGAGAACATCAAGCACATTGTCTTGGAGAATGTACAAACTGCATCTCTAAAAGTCCGCTCTCGGCAAGATAATGTTGCTGGCGTCAAGCTTCCCAAGTTTGAGTACTTCACTGAAGGTGAAACCAAGAACGACCTTACCGGTTTGGCCAGGGGCGGCCAACAGTTGCAGGCCTGTCGTGCTGCTTATGTCAAAGCCATTGAGGTTCTTGTTGAGCTTGCGTCGCTTCAGACATCATTCCTGACGCTTGATGAGGCAATCAAGACCACAAATCGGAGGGTTAATGCGTTGGAGAATGTTGTGAAGCCGAGATTGGATAATACCATTACTTACATTAAGGGGGAGCTGGATGAGCTTGAGAGGGAGGATTTCTTCAGGTTAAAGAAGATTCAGGGTTACAAGAAGAGAGAAATCGAGAAGCAACTTGCTGCTGCTAAGCAGTTTGCAGAGGAACAGTTTGCCGAGAAGGTTTCTTTGCAGAAAGGAATTTCGTTAAGTTCAGCTCACAACTTCTTGTCCGCTGCGACCCGGAAGGATGAGGATATAGTTTTCTGATGTCGATGGTAGGTTAAGCCTCCTTTCTTAGGATGTTTTCTTGGTTTTGTTGTGGAAATTTGCTAGCATTGGATGTTCACATTCGAAATTTTGTGGTATGAATAAAAGTTATATGAACTTTTCAAATCTCATGCACAATTGCTGCCGTTTGAGGATCAAGATAACTATTTCAGAGCAGTTGACTTCGTTAATACCATTGCTTCATTTTAGATGTTCCTCCTGGCTTTATTGTTCTGTTCTTTATGCCACAACTCACTGTTCTTGATTTCTCGTCTTCATTACTTCATTTAACCACCTCATTTCAGGAGGAGATCATGTGCTTATCGATTGTTTGTAATTGGATTAAGTCGTGAATAAGCATTTTCTTGTTTGGATTATAAATTTCAAGTGTCCTAGCAAGAGTGGGTTAGCAAACGTTCGTGCAACAAAAATTGTATCAAATTTTGTGGCAAAAAATTAGTGATGACAATGTGCAGAGCTGAGACAAAAAGAACGTCATTTTGGTTTGCCGAACTGGTTTAGGTGAGACTTAGGACGCTCGGTGCTCATTTTGTCAAGCCTAGTGATAGATGAGTACTTGAAACACTACAAAGATCTTTGTCCTGACAAAGTTACTGAAACAGGAGTGGCTTATCTTTCAAAGCCACCGGTTCAAATTATCCCCTATGAAAAGGTAATGCTTATTGTATATACTTGAAAGAGTGTTCATTTTATGCAAATTGAATCATATGGATGCAGCTAATGTACAACCAAACCAGAATCACTTGCTAAGATTAGCTAGTTGCAACTTTTATTTCCAAAGACAACAGCAGCAGCAAACCAATTCACAACGAAAACAGAGATAAGCAGTACAGAGACTGAATCAGATTTTTGAACCAAGTAAGGTCATCAAGAAGTTTTTATAGTCTCCAGAAGTATCACCAATAACGGCATTATCAAGGCTTGATTTGTACATCTTGAAATATTCTGCCCTGACCTTCATCAGGTCAATTTCGGCTCGAGTTACGATTGCTCTGGTTAGTGAATCTTCATCTGTCCCGAGCCCCAAGATGGAAGTTCTTATCACCTTTCAAACATTCAGATGTTGCTAATCAGTGAGAAGACAACTTCAATTTGCTCAATGGAATCACATAACTACAGACGAAATGAACTCACCTGAGCAAAGTGTTTTTCTGGGGTGTCTATGCACCAGATCGCCACTCCCAAGAGAGATTCCAATGTGCCATTTCCAGAAGCATTGATGTCCTGCAAGAAAAATCTTTTTTCCGTCAAGACAGAGTGCATATAGAACTCTGTTAGTTACAAAAGGACTGTGTTAGTTAGCTAACTGCACTTGAACCTTGTAAATATGGTTCCCAAATCTTTGCTCATAGGACTTGAAGGTTGCTCTGATCTGAGAGAAGCTTCTTGTGCTGAGTACATAAACTAAATCATCATTGTCTAATTGCCTCATTTGGATAGCGTTATGTAATTTCTCCGCCTCTGAGTTGGCTACATCAGCATTCACCAATTCCTTATCGTATCTGAAAGAGCTCACTAAACCCACCAAAAGCTGTGAACACCAACATGTATCTAAAGTTAAACATGCAAAATTCGATTCAGCCAGGTTCGGGATCAGGTCGGACTTTGGGGAAAAAAATCGAGTTTTGGGTTCAACGTCCACCCAAGTACCTTGTTTAGGGGAAGAGGGACTAGAGATGCAATTTCCTCTTCAAGTGAGCAATCAAAAAGAGAACAGTAAGCCTGTCTCACTGCCATGAGATGGTGAGGAGATGAAGCACATGCTATCTCAACTATCACTTGCAGCTCTTTAGGGCCCTTCGTAAGAGCATGTAACGTTTCATATGCCAGTCTAGCGTCTCTTTCTGGTGGGTCATATGTCCACAAAATTACAGCTTTCTGTTACATCATGTTCAAAACTCAAGTGGTTAGTTAACTTAATCCCCAGATGTTCTATGAATCAGGTCAGCAGCAAACATGTTCAAGAAATCAGGGGTTACAAAAGAGAGCAGGTCGGGCTAAATCAATAAGTAAAGTCCGATTTGATCAGTATTTCAATTAAACTCGAACATAAATAACAAAATTACAGGCTCATGGCTGGATTCAGGTTTCGGGGCTTAGTCCGTATCAGACATTTACCCCGAATTCCGATCAGACTTTAGCTGACAGGCTGCCAAAAGAAATTGGCTTACCTGGGCAGCTCATTGCCAACCCCAGAAACATAGGAATGTGCTCATTGGCCATCATCTTCACCAGCTTAGCATTATTGATAATAAGCATCCCAGATATGGAGAAATCATGAATCAGAACAATTCCTTAGAACTAATGTCTTGAAAAGAGAAGATAATGATACATACCCTGAAGTCACCAGACAGCTCAGAGTAGAGACGATGAGTGAGAGATTCTTTGTAAAGCTGTTGATACTTCTCTCTGATTTCCCTCCTTTGGCTTGCATTTCTACGTCCCAATACCAATATGATCGCTTTCTCGTCAGTCCCAAATCCTAAACTCAACAACCAAAACAGCGAGTACAAGAAAAAAAATCAGGTTTATTACGTCGAATTAATCCCAGTTTGGTGTCTAAATAATCCAGGAAAAGCAAATCGATACTCGCATTGAAACATAAACAACTATACTATGTCATGAACACAGGATAGAGATAGAGACCTTCGACAGCTTTTCTAAGTTTCTCAGAGTCTTGGGTTGGTGAAGGAACTTCAGCTGGCAACCATAGAGTAGCCATATTTTTCTCCTCAGAAATTTTCTCTGGAAACAAACAGAAACCCAGTTGAGAAAGTTACGTTATCCTATCTTATTTGGTATGAAACCAAGAGAAAATCAACATTTATCGAGTGAAACTACTGAACCCTCGGAAATGGTTCTCTGTCTGTTGCTCTGCCTACGCTGCTTCAGTGTCCAATTTCCCTCCTAAAAGAGTTGACCCTTTTTTCTTTGTGGACACTATTGCCCTCACTCACAGTTAATAATTCCTTTGACACCTCGCCTTTCTCTGATTGGTTACGTTCGGATCCAAGCAAGGGCTATAAGGGAAATATAATTTTGCTTTTATTGCACCTAGATAATGATAATATAATATACAAGTTTTGTAATAACGTCCCCTATTTTGCCATATTTGCAAGAATGGGCATATAGTTTTAATATATATTTACTTCAAGACTATAACTACCTTTTTTATAAAATGGTTATAATTTTATAAATTATATCCAAATGTTTCAAATTACTAATCTCAAAAAACTCACTATTTTATCTTTCACTTTATTATAAATTCGGGAATTTATAAACGAGTTAATTAAAAAAATAAAAATTTATTAATTTGTAATTATAACACGAACTAAAAAGGTGGTAATTAAATATTGAAATTTTCAATTTTTTTTAATTCTAACCCTATGTTAGTATTTTTGTTAATGTTGTTGACGTGAATTGTCACTTGAGACAGAAATTCTAAACACTTATATACGTCAAACTTAATTAAGTAGGGATTCATTAGTGCTATATGCAGCTAGCTTTGAAATTCTCTCCCCACTTTCACCTTATGTTTCTTCAGTTTCTTGTTCGTGGTGAGTAGAGCCTTGTACAGACTCCTCTTTATGATGTTGTGTGTCATCTTCTTCTGTTTCAATTTCTAATAGCACATAGAAAGGAACTGAAGTACTTGGTGATCCCAATTGCTCTTGAATTTCCTTTTGTAAGTTAGAATCTGCAAGATTTCTACACAACAAGGGAAATTCATATTCTTTAAATATTACATCTCTACTAATAACAGTTTTAAAACCCCCCTATTGAAGCAGTAGGATTTTATAACCTTTAACTCCTTCCGGATAGACTAAGAACACTCCTTTAATTGCTCTAGGTTCTAATTTACCTTCTTTTCGGTAGGCATAAGCAGTACAACCAAAAGTTCTTAAGTGAGCCAAGCTAGGCTTCTTTCCATTCCAGATTTCCTAAGGTGTTTTGTAATCATTTGCTGATGTAGAAAATCTGTTTACTAAATAAGCTACAATCTTGATAGCTTCACCCTATAGTGATTGTGAACACCTTGATCATAACAACATACATCTAGTTTTTTCTAGTAGTGTCCTATTGGGCCTCTCAACTACATCATTCTACTGAGGTATTGCTCTATCAAACTTGTGCCTCTTAATACCTTTCCTATGATAGTAATCTTCAAATTCTTTATTGCAATATTCAAGACCATTATCAGTCCTTAAGCACCTTAGCTTCTTCCCTATCTGATTCTCTATTAGTGTATGTCACTTAATGAAGATTTTCAATGCTTCATCTTTCCTTTTCATAGGATAGACTCAGCATTTGCTAGACTTGTCATCTATTATGGATATAAAGAATATATTTCTTCCTGTAGTGGATACTTGTGTTGGCCCCTAGAGATCACTGTGAGTATACTCATTATCTCTTTATCTCTCTTAACTCCTTTATGAAAACTGGTTCTATGGTGCTTTCCTAGCACACAAGATTCACAGAATTCTTTCTTTCTTTCTTAATTTTTTCCTTGAATCAACCCCTATTTAGAAAGGTACATCAAGCTCTTGTTCCTCGCATGTCCCAATTTTGAGCGTCATAACTTAGTTGAATTTGGCTCTTCATTTCTAGTAGTTAGGTTCACTTTAGTAGTGCCTATCACATAGCAGAGCCCTCCCCTTTCAACTTCCCTTATGATCACTCTTCCATCCTTTAGAATTTCTCTAGGTCCATCCTTAGATCTTATCTGAAACCTTTGTTTATCAAAAAATACTTTCAGAGATGAGATTTCTCCTCACTCTAGGCACAAATTTGACATTGGTTAAGGTTCTTTTCTTCCCATCAAACATATTGATAGAAACATTCCCAATACCTTCAACTTGTTGCTGTCTAGAATTTGTTATCTTTACTTTTACTGTAATTGGTTTGAACGTGGTAAACCAATCTCTATGAGGAGTGACATGTATAGTACAACCAGACTCAAAGATCTATTCTCTGTTGAGTTCTTCACTCTCTTCAGTAACAACAAACAACTCATCACCACTAGATTCTTCAGGTTTCTCCACATTCTCAGCATCTCCACCTTGTGTAGTCTTGTCCTTTTTCTTCTTTCTGCAGTCTTTAGAAAAATGCCCCTCCTTATCATAGTAGAAGCACTTCTTGCCTTTAGTATTTTTCTTCTTTTCTGTACTATCTTTAGTATGCTTATCTCTGCCACTTCCTTTATGTCAATTTCCCTTCTGACTATTCTTTTGCTGAAGCTTATTGTCTTGTTTATTATCAATAAACATGACTTCTAATTCTTTGTTGAATGGATTATTGTCCATAATTTCCTCCGTTAGTAAATCCATCACCCTCTTAATAGTGAGTGATTCTCCACTGGCATGCTTAATCACGTCCTTGATGTCATTGAAATATGATGGGCCTTTAGAATAACTACAGCTTGTTGATCTTCAGATATATTTTCACCTGTAGCTTCTAAATCTTGCACTAATTTAAAGAAATAATCCAAATTGTCATCAAGGGTTACAATAGTATTCATTTTATAGTTAGCCAGATTATGTAAAAGAGTCGTCTTGCTCGGTAGACACCTTTTAGCATATAGTTCTTTAAGCTTCGTCCATAATTTCTTTGCAGTATTGCAATTCTGCACTTTTCTCATCACAATATATAGGTGATAAATGAAGCATTAACTTGCAACTTGCAAGCCTTTGCGTCATAAGTTTCTTAACCGGATCTGTTTCTACATCATATTATGCTTCAATTGCATCATAAAAATCATAGGATTCAAATAAAGCTTGCATTTGGAGTTTTCATATTGTAAAATTTGTTTTGCCAGTAAAAACATCCATTTCTTTTCCCACCATTTTGTTACAAAGTTTAAAAGAAGGCAGAAAAGGATTCTTGATGTTTCTTGATTGCAAAAACTGGATCAAGAAAAAGATATGAAGATTTAGGCTTATTTGTATGATTGTTCTTACACTTTCTTGATGAATCTTGATTGCTTGAATATTCGGAATACTGAGAATTGGCTCTGATACCACTTCTGTGAGGCTTTTCAAGATTTGTAGATGAATAAAGAGCACACGGAAGATTTTTACTTAGTTCAATAGCTTAATTGCTGTCTACTCCAAAGATCTTACATAGGTGGTTCTAATAGCTTCAATGACAAGAAAGATAGTTACAAGAGAATAACTGTCTTCTCAACACTTGCAAGAATTCTCTAAGAACTCACCAGTACTCACCAGTACTCTAAAGTAAGTACTCTATAAACTCTCTCCTGATTTCTTTTTCATAATTAAGAGAGAACTTCTTTCTCAAGTGCATGTAAGTGATTCTAATTATATGTTTTATAGACCAAAAATAGTTGACTTCACGTGCAACTCACGTGTTTCACTTAAAGCCATGCTCCTCTTGAAATTGATGGATAACCGTGTATTACTTTACACATATATTCACCTAGAGTACCAATCTATAGGCTTGAATAAAAAGAGGTTAAGGATGTTTAAGCGGCACGGCCACTAATGGTTTCTCTCAGCTTCAGAATGAGCTTGAAAGCAATGAGAGATACCTGGATCATCCAATCCTATAAGATACTCCATAGGGCTCATAAGAAGGAAGAATCAAACTAGTAGGAGCACAAAAGTCTCATTCAGTAGTTCCCTTTCCTAGCTAACAATTTTCAAATAACATTTTCATTTCTTCCGAGAAGCATGTACCAAATTCTACTCATTAAATCGAAATAGGGAATTTCCCTTTGAGCGAGTTGCGCGTGGAAATTCCAATTCTAGCTATCAGATTGAAATAACCTTTCAGTCTTAGCCTTAGGATGTTACGATAATCCTCCTTTCTTAGGATGTTTACTTGGCTTTCTTTCTTGGTTTTGTTGTGAAAATTTGCTAGCATTGGGATGTTCACATTCGAAATTTTGTGGTATGAATAAACGTAATATAAACTTTTCTATAGATAATTTATATTCTGACCTTAAATCTTTAGCACAATTGCTGCCGTTTGAGGATCTAGATAACTATTTCAGAGCAGTTGACTTCTGTAAAAGAAAGAGTTTCTGAAAATGTTTATTTTGCCTTCATATATTTCATTGACGGAGTACAAGTCCATATATACAGAGATTCTCCTACATCTAAGCCACAGAACACTCGATCCACTATCAGTGGGATATTC
>JAOSBN010000004.1:709067-731024 GCA_027563595.1 Erythroxylum suave
ACAAACCAAGAAGAGAAATATATACAAAAGGAAGGAAAGTAAATATACAATAATTATTAGAATGATATTTCTTAACAACTTCGTTAATACTATTGCTTCATTTTAGATGTTCCTCCTGGCTTTATTGTTCTGTTCTTTATGCCACAGCTCACTGTTCTTGATTTCTCATCTTCATTACTTCATTTAACCACCTCATTTGAGCAGAAGATCATGTGCTTATCGATTGTTTGTAATCGGATCGAGTTGTGAATAAGCATTTTCTTGTTTAGATTATATATTTCAAGTGTCCTAGCATGAGTGGGTTAGCAAAAGTTCTTGCAACAAAAGGTATCAAATTTTGTGGTACAAAATTAGTGATTACAATGTGCAGAGCTGAGACTAAAAGAACGTCATTCTGGTTTGCCGAGCTGGTTTAGTCGAGACTTAGGACGCTGGGTGATCGTTTTGTCAAGCCTAGTGATAGATGAGTACTTGGAAGTTGGAACACTACAATGATCTTTGTCCTGACAGAGTTACTGAAACAGGAGTGGCCTATCTTTCAAAGCCACCAGTTTCGAACTAACCCCCATGAAAAGGTAATGCTTATTGTATATACTTAAAAAGAGTGTTCATTTTATGCAAATTGAATCGTATGGGTGCAGCTTATGTACAACCAAACCAGAATCACTTGCTAAGATTAGCTAGTTGCAACTTTTATTGCCAAAGATTACAGCAGCAGCAAACCAATTCACAACGAAAACAGAGATGAGCCGTACAGATTTTTTGAACCAAGTAAGGTCATCAAGAAGTTTCTATAGTCTCCAGAAGTGTCGCCAATAACGTCCTTATCGAGGCTTGATTTGTACATCTTGGAATATTCTTCCCTGACCTTCATCAGGTCAATTTCGGCTCGAGTTACGATTGCTCTGGTTAGTGAATCTTCATCTGTCCCAAGCCCCAAGATGGAAGTTCTGATCACCTTTCAAACATTCAGATGTTGCTAATCAGTGGGGAGACAACTTCAATTTGCGGAATGGAATCACATTAACTACAGACGAAATGAACTCACCTCAGCGAAGTGTTTTTCCGGGGTGTCTATGCACCAGATCACCACTCCCAACAGAGATCCCAATGTGCTATTTCCTGAAGCCTTGATGTCCTGCAAGAAAAATCTTTTTTCTGTCAAGACAAAGTCCATATAGAACTCTGTTAGTTAAAAAAGGACTGCGTTAGTTAGCTAACTGCACTTGAACCTCGTAAATATGGTTCCCAAATCTTTGCTCATAGGACTTGAAGGTTGCTCTGATCTGAGAGAAGCTTCTTGTGCTGAGTACATAAACTAAATCATCATTGTCTAATTGCCTCATTTGGATAGCGTTATGTAATTTCTCCGCCTCTGAGTTGGCTACATCAGCATTCACCAATTCCTTATCGTATCTGAAAGAGCTCACTAAACCCACCAAAAGCTGTGAACACCAACATGTATCAAAAGTTAAACATGGAAAATTCGATTCAGCCAGGTTCCGGAAAAAATCGAGTTTCGGGTTCAAGGTCCAGCCAAGTACCTTGTTTAGGGGAAGAGGGACTAGAGATGCAATTTCCTCTTCAAGTGAGCAATCAAAAAGAGAACAGTAAGCCTGTCTCACAGCCATGAGATGGTGAGGAGATGAACCACATGCTATCTCAACTATCACTTGCAGCTCTTTAAGGCCCTTCCTACGAGCTTGTAACGTTTCATTTGCCAGTATCGCGTCTCTTTCTGGTGGGTCATATGTCCACAAAATTACCGCTTTCTGTTACATCACGTTCAAAACTCAGGTTTGTAAGATAACTTAATCCCCAGATGTTCTATGAATCAGGTCGCCGGCGAACATGTTCAGGAAATTAGAGGTTACAAAAGGGACCAGGTCGGGCTAAATCAATAAGTAAAGTCCGATTTGATCAGCAGTTCAATTAAACTCGAACATAAATAACAAAATTACAGGCTCAGGACTGGATTCAGGCTTCGGGGCTTAGTCCGTATCAGACATTTACCCGGAATTCCGATCAGGCTTTAGCTGACAGGCTGCCAAAAGAAATTGGCTTACCTGGGCAGCTCATTGCCAACCCCAGAAACATAGGAATGTGCTCATTGGTAATCATTTCACCAGCTTAGCATTATTGATAATAATGCATTCCAGATATGGAGAAATCGTAAATCAGAACAATGCCTTAGAACTAATGTCTTGAAAAGAGAAATTAATGATTCATACCCTGAAGTCACCAGACAGCTCAGAGTGGAGACGACGAATGAGAGATTCTCTGTAAAGCTGTTGATACTTCTCTCTGATGTCCCTCCTTTGGCTTGCATTTCTACGCCCCAATACCAATATGATCGCTTTCTCGTCAGTCCCAAATCCTAAACTCAACAACCAAAACAGAGAGTAAAAAACAAAAAAATCAGGTTTATTACGTCGAATTAATCCCAGTTTGGTATCTAAATAATCCAGGAAAAGAAAATCGATACTCGCATTGAAACATAAACAACTATACTATGTCATGAACACAGGACAGAGATAGAGACCTTGGACAGCTTTTCTAAGTTTCTCAGAGTCTTGGGTTGGTGAAGGAACGTCATCTGGCAACCATAGAGTAGCCATATTGTTCTCCTCCGAAATTTTCTCTGGAAACAAACAGAAACCCAGTTGAGAAATTTACGTCATCCTATCTTATTTGGTATGAAACCAAGAGAAGAACAACATTTATCGAGTGAAACTACTGAAGCGTCGGAAATGGTTCTCTGGCTGTTGCTCTGCCCACGCTGCTTCAGCATCCAATTTCCCTCCTAAAAGAGTTGGCCGGTTGTTCTTTATGGACACTATTGCCCTTACTCGCATTTAATAACTCCTTTGACACCTCGCTTTTCGTTGATTGATTACGTTCGGATCCAAGCAAGGGCTATGAGGGAAATATACTTTTGCTTTTATTACACCTAGATAACAATAATATAATATACAAGTTTTGTAATAACGTCCCCCTATTTTTCCATATTTGCAAGAATAGGCATAGGGTTGTATATTTTATGTTTCTTACCCCATAAAATCAGTATTTACAACTATTTTATGAGATTCCCAACTTTTTCTTACCCACATTGCTAACAGCTGGACCAATAATGAGCACGTGACCTGCATCAGCGTTTTTATCGGCTTGTACGTCACCAATTATTGCAAACTATACAACTACACGTGGCCCACATGCTTTTATAGTATAAATATAGGGACCAGATCCTCTCTCCAGAGGATCTCCTACCTAAATATAGTCCCCAACAACCAAAGCATGCTTTGACTAATCAAACCAAACACTGTTTTAAACTCAAATGTCAACACGTGGTACATGACGGCCTTTAATTGATTTGAAATTTAGAGTTTTGTAATATAATCTTGGAGACATATTATTTGGAAGTAATCAACATTATATCTACAATAGGTTTTTATATTGATGCTAATCTTTTTGTGCAGGGCATACAAGACTTTCTAAATCGTAATTGGATAGTTCGAATTCAGCATACATGACATTTCTAGCTGTGTTCGCCAGTCCGGATCTGCATGTTTTGACAAAAGTCTTCGTGGAACTACAGGCATGAGTCCGACAACATAGCCAAAAAATGGCATATCGCTGAGGGAAGGTACAGGTGAGTAAACAAGGGACTTTTCTGACTTAAGTAATATCACAAGTTCGAACTCTCTTTATGTATGTAGTCAATTAAAACTTAAAGCCAGAGCTTTACTTCTTGTAAAGGACCTACTCAATTCGAAATGCATACGAGGGACACATGCATTGCACGTTGCGGGGAAAAAGGATGTTGAAGTACGAAGTAATAAAGAGAAAAGCACCAATAAGCACTTAAGTATATCCAACACGTGAGAGCCGTACCCACATTAGCTTTATCAATTTGCATGAAACAAAAAGAGACACGTGTCTCACGTTGTGGATTGTACATTTCTGGGGTCAATTTTTAAAGATAGCAATAATTCATGTCATTATTTAAAAAAAGAAGTGTTACGTCGCATTAAATTTATCCTAAAATTTCATTAATTTGACTTGTGAATTTGAATATATTTAAATAATATCATTTTTTAAAAATCTAATAATTATTTAAGTTATATTTATTATTTAATAATATCATGTGTTAATTTCTCGTTTAGGTTTTGTATATGATAGTAACATTACAAAAATAGGTAGAGGAAGAGGATAGGGTGGTGGACCGACGATGGTACAATTTTAATTAAGGTAGTTGTCTAACCATATAAAAAAATTAATGCCATGCACGTTTTTCTAAGATTTTCAATTTAATTCAACTAATCAGATGTGAACATCAAACCACTCTACCTACTGATTTCCTTACTTATGTAATTGAATAATGTAATTATTGTTTGCATGTTACCTGTGACATTAGAAAGATAATGTTATTTAAGAGAAGGTACCTTGACATGGGATGGGATTAAATTCTTCGTGCTCATAATCCTCTATCAACTTTGTTCAAAACGATCTCATCTACAAGAATATATGTGTTTTGTTATATAAAAAAATAAAATAGTCATTTATTAATATTATATATGCATTATATTATATTTTATTTCATCAATATTTCAAAAAATATTTTATTATATTACATTGAAAACACTTCTATCCGTCTTAAATAATAATTTTCTAATAACACATTCACTTACGTTTTATTCCGTTTAAAACTTTAAGCTTAACCAAACGTACCATAAGGGTCTGTTTGGTTGAATGTTAATTAATAGAATGGAATGGAACAGTTTATAATGAAATGGAATATAATATAGTGAAAAATTGTTTGGGAGGGATGGAATGGTTCATAATATGATGTAGTGAAATGTTGTTTAGAAAATTGATGAAATGGAATGTAATGTATAATAAATGACTATTATACTAATAATATTAAAACAGTTGTTGCAAGAGATTTAATGCTATAATTTTAAAACAGAAACTATGTCTAATTAAAAAGTAACGGTCAAGTCACAATCGTGTTAAATAATTTTTTTATATATTTTCTATTTTAAAATAATAAAAGTTTTAATTATTAATTCATTATATACAATTTATTATTAATTATATAAAAATATTATTATTAATCATTTAATAAAGTTTATTCTATTATATGTGATTTATATTTAAAAATTATTTATTTATATTTTTATATAAAAATATTTACAAACAATTAAAGAATAATTTTTTCTATTTTTCTATTTTTCATTAATAAAATTTTATTAAAATTGTTTATTTTATTATTAATTATATAAAAAAATTTATTAACAATATAAAAATATTATTATTAAGATAAGGGAAAATAATATTTTTATATTATTAAGGGAAAAAGTAATAATAATTGGTATCATGACATGTATCTTCTCTTTCTCTGCCTACTTTTGAAATGTTACGATCATATATGTCAATATATGTCTATTACGTTTCATTACTAATCGTTGTATTAAACAAAGAGAAGTCTTTCTTATTCATGGGTTTGAACTTCCTTCATGTATGCAGCATTTAAAATTTGAGATTAGAGTTTTATCTCCTATAAATGACCTATCTAATTTGAATAGAGATTAGTCTAGACATAAATAATTTAAAAGTGTCTTCCCATAATTAAAATCCGCCTGAGACACTTCGTGAGGAAAAAAAAACTCAAATGTCAAGATGCTCCAACCCTTTTCCCGACCCATGTTAGCTTTATCAATGTGCTAGAAATAAACAGGGACACGTGTATTGCACGTTGTGGGGAAAAAGGATGTTGAAGTGGTATATATGAGTTGGTAAAGGACGTTTTTTGCTTAAATGAGGTTGTGAGTTTGAACCTTCTCATATATGCAACCGTTTAAAATTTGAAACCAGAGCTTTATTTCCTACAAAAGACTTACTCAACTCGAACATAGATTAGTACGAGTATAGATTATTTCAAGTTGTCTTCATATAGTTGCGACACATCTAAGATATTTCGTACTCATATGAAAAAGAAAAAGTACCAAGTAATAAGGAGAAAAGCACCAATAAGCACTTAAGTATATCCGACACGTGAGAGCCGTACCCACATTAGCTTTATCAATTTGGATGAAATAAAGAGACACGTGTCTCACGTTGTGGATTATACATTTCTGGGGTCAATATTTAAATATAGCAATAATTCATGTCACTATTTTGAAAAAGAAGTGTTACGTCGCATTAATCCTTTAAATTTAAATTTATCCTAAAATTTTATTAATTTGAGTTATGAATTTGAATATATTTAAATAATATCATTTTTTAAAAATCTAATAGTTATTTAAGTTATATTTATTATTTAATAAAATCATGTTTTAATTTCTTTTTTAGGTTTTGTATATGATCGTAACATTAAAAAAGTAGGTTGAGGAAGAGGAGAGGGTCGTGGACCTACGATGGTACAATTTTAATTGAGGTAGTTGTCTAACCATATAAAAATTTTAATGCCATGCACGTTTTTCTAACATTTCAATTTAATTCGACTAATCAGATGTGAACATCCATCGAACTCTACCAACCGGTTTCCTTGCTTACGTAGTAAGATGTCGCATTTAACTTATTGAGTAATGTAATTAATGTTTATGTTACTTATGATATTAGAAAGATGACGGGCTCGATTGGTAGACAACCAATTTATTTGATTTTTTAAACAGCTATAAATTATGTTTGGTGGACAGCTTCTCCAATAGCTTATTTAAAGTAATCAGCTATTGTTGAAAACGATCCTACGTAGGAGTGTTTTCAACAATCAACTGAACTTTTAAATATTAAAAGTCAAATTTGATGTTCAACTTTCCCTTTCTTAGATGGATAAATCATTTTCTTGATTTTAATGAGTGGGTGAGGAGGGGTTTATGTAGTTATAGGTTAGAAAGATTTGTAAATTTTAATTTTTATTCTATTTTTATTATTGTCAAAATTTTAAGTTTTGTATAATTAAATATTTAATTGTGACCTTATAAATTTTTTTAAATTGCGTCCTTATAAGTCATTTTTAATTTATTAAATAATAAAATTCATAATATTATATGAAAAATATTAATATGATGTAGCTTACTACATTATTCATATTAATAGTCATTGAATTGTTATTTTTATTATTATTGTTATTATTATATGCTCTATATTTTTTATTAGAGTTATAAACTTAATTTTTGTAAAATTAAATATCTAAAATTTAAATTCCTACAAGAATATTCAACGAAATATATTAAGATATATAATATTTATACCCTTATAATTTTTTTAAAGTCACGCCCTCATAAGTCATTTTACACATAAACAACTAATACTAAACATCTAATTTTACCAAACATCAAATGACAAACAACTAATACAACCAGCTGATAGAACCAGCTAACAGCTAATATAATCAGTTGATTGCCAAACATGGCCAATATTATTTAATAGGAGGTACATTCACATGGGATGGGATTAAATTCTTTGTGCTCATAATCCTCTATCAACTTTATTCCGGACGATCTCATCTACACAAATATGTGAGACTCAAAAAAAATGTAAATGGAATTGTCTGAAAAAGAGTTAGACAGATATTTATAAACATAAAAAATCTTGTTCCACTTCACATGATTGAGAAATGACATATCAAAACACACCATAAGGGTTTGTTTGGTTTGATGTTAATTAATATAATGAAATAGAGTGTAATAGAACGGAACGATTTATAATAAAATGGAATGTAATATAGTGAAAATTTATTTTGGAGGGATAAAATGATTCATAATATAATGTAGTGAAATACTGTTTAAAAGATTGATGGAATGAAATATAATGTATAATACATGACTATTATACTCTTGATATTAAAATGATTATTGCAAGAGGTTTAACGTTATAATTCTAAAATAGAAATCATGTCCAATTAAAAAGTCAGGGTCAAGTCACAATATTAATAAATAATTTTTATATATTTTACATTTTAAAATAATAAAGTTTCATTATTTTTATTAATTATATACAATTTATTATTAATTATATAAAAATATTATTATTAATTATTTAATAAAGTTTATTCTATGATATGTGATTTATATTTAGAAATTATATATTTATATTTATATTTATATTTATATGGAAATATATACAAATAATTAAAGAATAATTTTTATATATTTTTATTTTTATTAATAAAATTATTTACTGTTTATTTTTCCGACCCATGTTAGCTTTATCAATGTGCTAGAAATAAACAGGGACACGTGTATTGCACGTTGTGGGGAAAAACGAAAAATGATGTTGAAGTACGAAGTAATAAGGAGAAAAGCACCAATAAGCACTTTAAGTATATCCGACAAGTGAGAGCCGTACCCACACTAGCTTTATCAATCTGCATGAAATAAAAAGGACACGTGTCTCACGTTGTGGATTGTACATTTCTGGGGTCATTATTTAAAGATAGCAATAATTCATGTCACTATTTTGAAAAAGAAGTGTTACGTCGCATTAATCCTTTAAATTTAAATTTATCCTAAATTTTCATTAATTTGACTTGTGAATTTGAATATATTTAACTAATATCATTTTAAAAAATCTAATAATTATTTAAGTTATATTTATTATTTAATAATATCATGTATTAATTTCTTTTTTACGTTTTGTATATGATCGTAACATTACAAAAATAAGTAGACGAAGAGGAGAGGGTGGTGGACCGACGATGGTACAATTTTAATTGAGGTAGTTGTCTAACCATATAAAAAATTTAATGCCATGCACGTTTTTCTAAGATTTTCAATTTAATTCAACTAATCAGATGTGAACATCAAACCGCTCTACCTACTGATTTCCTTACTTATGTAATTGAATAATGTAATTATTGTTTGCATGTTACTTGTGATATTAGAAAGATAATGTTATTTAAGAGGAGGTACCTCGACATGGGATGGGATTAAATTCTTCGTGCTCATAATCTTCTATCAACTTTGTTCCCGACGATCTCATCTACGTGAATATATGTGTTTTCTTCTATTAACATATATTTTGTTATATCAAAAAATAAAATAGTCATTTATTAATATTATATGTGCATTATATTATATTTTATTTCATCAATATTTCAAAAAATATTTTATATTACATTGAAAATACTTCTATCCGTTCCAAATAATAATTTTCTAATAACACATTCACTTATATTTTATTCCGTTTAAAACTTTAAGCCTAACCAAACGTACCATAAGGGTCTGTTTGGTTGAATGTTAATTAATAGAATAGAATGGAATGGAACGGTTTATAATAAAATGGAATGTAATATAGTGAAAAGTTGTTTGGGAGGGATGGAAGAGTTCATAATATGATGTAGTGAAATGTTGTTTGAAAAATTGATGGAATGGAATGTAATGTATAATAAATGAATATTATACCAATGATATTAAAATAGTTGTTACAAGAGGTTTAACACTATGATTTTAAAACAGAAATCATGTCCAATTAAAAAGTCACGGTCAAGTCACAACCGTGTTAAATAATTTTTTATATATTTTCTATTTTAAAATAATAAAAATTTTAATAAAAGTTTTAATTTTTAATTCATTATATACAATTTATTATTAATTATATAAAATATTATTATTAATCATTTGATAAAGTTTATTCTATTATATGTAATTTATATTTAAAAATTATTTATTTATATAAAAATATTTACAAACAATTAAAGAATAATTTTTTCTATTTTCATTAATAAAATTTTATTAAAATTTTTTATTTTATTATTAATGATATAAAAATTTTTTATTAACAATATAAAAATATTATTATTAAGATAAGGGGAAATAATATTTTTATATTATTAAGGGAAAAGTTAATAATAATTGGTACCGTGACATGTCTCTTCTCTTTCTCTACCTACTTTTGAAATGTTACGATCATATATGTCAATATATGTCTATTACGTTTCATTACTAATCGTCGTATTAAACAAAGCGAAGTCTTTCTTATTCATGGGGTTTGTCCCGACTGTCAATTTACTTCTTGTTCACACCCTCCTCCGACGGAGACATGTCATGGTAATATCAAAAAGACTTTACTTCTTTACAAAATATACAAAATAATGTCAATTTACTTTTTTTTCACACTTGGCTCATATTATAATTAGAGTTAGAAAAAATAATTGATATTAAGAAAAAATAATTGAAGATGTATTAGATAGTATTTATTTATTAGTTTACGTTTCATTCCAAACCCATAAATCAGAGATTTTTTATTTTTATTATTTGTGATGGAATTAAACGTAACTTGAAACCATTTGTTTCTATCCCATTCTGTTATGAAACTCTTAACTAAACGATAAAAATGTATTACATTTCATCCCGTTTTATTACGCATCGTGACATGTCTCTACCGGTTTCTTTACGATGTACTAAAATATCGTACCTAATTTGTTGAATAATGTAATTATTGTTTGAATGTTACATGTGAATCAGAAAGCTAGTATTATTTAATAAGTGGAACCTTCACGTGATTGAGAAATAACAGATGAAAAGTGACTTAGTCAATTTCACTTAAATCGAAATTTTGATGAAATTATCAAAATTTGTATTTAAATTGTTATCTACGAATTATATATATATATAAAATAATTTCATATTTTATTATTAAAAATGATATAAAATTTATGAAATTATCTCTAATTCACTTTTTTTAACGGAAGAATAAATAATTGCTATTTTTTAGATGCACACTAAGTAAATCTCCAGATTGAGATAATAGTTTACAAATCATGCCGATTGGGTGTTTTGCATTGGGTAAGTCCTGTACGATAGACTTGATCGAAAGAGTGTAAATAGGGGATTCAAACACATAACCTTTTGACTCCATACATATATATATACAGTAATTCCATATTTTATCTCCAATTCACAAAATTGATATTATGTATCAATTTTAATTTTATAAATGTCAGTTAAATTGAATTTTTATTATTAACTTATCAAATATTGTATTAAAAATACATAATTTATAAATTATTTTATATTTATTTTTTAATGCTTAAAAATAATAATTATAAATTTTATTATTATAACATTTTATCTTTCACTTTCTTTAACAACCAAAGCTTAAATGTTGTATAAAACCCGAGATTGAGTGTAGTTTTGAGTTTCTGAGTTTAAGTTTTTAAATTCAAGTTTATTTTTAATTATATTAACTAGAATTTATTAATACAATTTTAATAGATTTGTACTTAAATATTCTAAATACCTCTTTTTAAGAATACTTATATTTTTATATATAATAATTCATTAATTACGTATTTTTAAATAAATTATTAAATGATGTTTTAATTATTAAATTTAATACTTTTTAATACTTAATATCTCACATATTCTCCTAATATAAGAATTTTAAGGAAGTTCATAATTACCTTGTCTTGGCTTATTCTTAATTAATAGAAAGGTTAATTTTTATATGATTAAAAAATAATAATATTTCATATACGTGAGATTTGGAGAAAAGGTAGTAAAATATAATAAATTTAAAAAAATCAATATCTTCAATTTGTTAAACGTAAAAATCTTGAATTAGCTGAGTTTTTATAGTAATTTTTATTTTTTGGTTTGATTTATTTTAATAACTTTTATTATTAAAAATCGACTAGTTAATTAATTAATTTCATAAATTGATTAGTTTTATAAATTAAAATTAATTTTAAAATTAAATTTATTATTTTTGAAATAGTAAAAAAATCTCTTTTATTTAGATTTTTATTTTAAATTTTAAATTTTATTTATTTTAAAGTATTTTTATAACAATATAATACTGATTAAAATTTTAAATTTTTATGAATTAACGTCTGATCCGTTTTTAAAAAATTGGTAAAATGTGAAGGAGATTGAACAAGCCTGCTGCTTATAAATGTCTGTCGCGAAGTCAAGAAGGACATTGTCGTGCATGTCTCTGTCGGAGCAGAGTGTGACAAAGAAGTAAATTGACATCCGAGACAAGGCAGTGTAACACATGAATAAGAAAGACTTCCTATGCTTATATTTAATATATTTTAAAGAATTTTTTTATAATACCAATTAAACTTATCAGTATATATTTTTGTCTATTAACATATATTTTGTTATATCAAAAATAAAATATTCATTTATTATTATTATTATATATACATTATAATATATTTCATTGTATTACATTATAAACACTTTTATCTGTCCCAAATAATAATTTTCTAATAACACATTTACTTACATTTTATTCCGTTTAAAACTTTAAGCTTAACCAAATGTACCATAAGGGCCTGTTTGGTTGAATGTTAATTAATATAATGGAATATAACGGTTTATAATGAAATGGAATGTAATATAGTGAAAAGTTGTTTGGGAAGGATGGAAGAGTCCATAACGTAATGCAGTGAAATATTATTTGGAAGATTGATGAAATAGAATGTAATGTATAATAAATGACTATTATACCCTTGATATTAAAATGATTATTACAAGAAGTTTAACGCTGTGATTCTAAAGCAAAAATCATGTCCAATTAAAAAGTCAGGGTCAAGTCACAACCGTAATAAGTAAATTTTTTTATATATTTTAAAATATTAAAAGTTTTATTATTTTTATTAATTATATACAATTATTAATGATTATATAAATTATTATTATTAATTATTTAATAAAGTTTATTCTATTATATGTGATTTATATTTAAAATTTGTTTATTTTTATTTTTCATATAGAAATATATACAAACAATTAAAGAATATTTTTTATCATTTTTATTTTTCACTAATAAAATTTTATTAATTTTTTATTTTATTATTAATTATATACTATTTTTATTAATATTATTAAGTGAAAAGTTAATAATAATTAGTATTAAAAAATAATTAGTATTAAAAAATAATTGGTATCATGACATGTCTCTTCTCTTTCTCTACCTACTTTTGTAATGTTACGATCATATATGTCAATGTCTGTCTGTTACGATTCATTGCTAATCGTCGTATTAGACAAAGGGAAGTCCTTCTTTTTCATGGGTTCTATTGCGTTGTATCGAACGTCAATTTACTTCTTTTTCACACTCTGCTCCGACAGAGACGTGTCATCGTAACGTCCTTTTTGTATATTTTGTTTTCTATACATAATATACAAAAAGACTTTACTTATTTACAAAATATACAAAATAATGTCAATTTTCTTCTCGCCCGGACGGAGACGTGTCATGGAATTAAGAGAAATAATTGATATAAAAGAAAATTGTCGAGCATATATTAAATAATATATATTTATTAGTTTATATTTTATCTTAAATTTATATATTGAGATAGAACGAAACAAAAATTTAGAGACAGAGTATAATAAAAATTAGAGACAGTGAGGTGTTTGATTATAATGGACAAAATAGATAAAACTATGTGTCTCGAGAACAAAAATGTGTTTGGTTCCAGTTGACAAAACATAGAAAACGGTGTCAATAACCAAAGTATCACTGCAGTATAATATGACTGAAAATATGTAATTCATTGATTATTTTAAAATGAATGATTTGTATTAGTATTTTTTAAATGTGTCTATAAATAAGGAATTAAAAAAATAAATAACCTAAAAATTTAATGAAATGAGTTATTGAATGGTAAAAAGTTTGAACATGTTAACAATAAAATGAATTACGTAAATATTTTTTATAATTGTATCAATATTTTTTAATTCTATTTGTATTTTTTTAATTACGATGAAATAAAATGAAGAACATAAATATTTAATGAAATGAGAAACGTAAAAATTTAATGAAATGAGTTATTGAATTAAAAAAATCCTACAACTTAGAAATTCTAGTACATAATAGTTTAATAAAACATTTAAACATTCATGAAATTGATTACATAATAAGTCAAAGATACATTCAAGCCTCATATTTTATTAAGAATGTATTTTTTTTTACTATTTATACACTTGAGCACGTGTGGAATATTAGTAATAATATGAGGGTATTTTGTTCCAACATCCTGCGTGTTTTGTTTCTATGGCAGGTACAAGAAAGTTGTGTTACGGTTTTGAAATGATAAAAAATTTGTGTTTTTGTGAATTGGATATGGAACAAAAATGGGTAGTATCAGCAACCAAACATTATTAGATATAAGATTTTTGTGTTTTGTTATCTGTCTCCACCTATAAAGACATCAACCAAACTTAATATTATTTTTACTATTTATGATAAAATTAAACGTAACATAAAATTCTTTACTTCTATTTTATTCTATTACATTTTATTATAAAGTCATCAACCATACGTCTTGTCCCGTTTCATTTCTATCTTTTCAACCAAATAGGCCTAAAAGCTGTTAGAATTGTGGAGTACGAAGCAACGAGGAGAGCCATATTGACCCCCTCAAATAATCTATGCCATGTACCTAGATCCTATTCTGTCTCATTTGATCCGCATCATTTATTTACGTGGTCCATGTACCTAGGTCCTATTCTGTCCTATTTGATCCACATCATTTATTTATGTGGTCCTACATAAATAAATGATGTGGATCAAATAAGACAGAATAAGATCTAGGTATATGGCACAGATGATCATGTCCCTATATTGACATATATGATCCCATCTAAATAAATGATGTGGATCAAATAAAACAGAATAGGACCTGAATACATGACACAGATGATCATGTCCCCATATTGACATATATGATCGTCACATTACAAAAGTAGGTAGAGATTGTGGACCGACGGTGGCACAATTTTAATCGTGGTAGTTGTAATCATATAAAAAAATTTAATGTCATGTACGTTTTTGGAAGATTTCAATTTAATTCGACTAATCAAATGTGAACATCCAACGAGCCTACCTACCGCTTTTGTTTACTTATGTACTAAAATATCGTATTTAATTTATTGAATAATGTGATTATTGATTGAGAAATGACAGATGAAAAGAGCGTTTGTCAACTTCACTTAAATCGAAATTTTGATGGAATTATCAAATATTTTATTTAAAATGTTATCTACGAATTATATATATAGTAATTCCATATTTTATTATTAAAAATAATATAAAATTTATTAAATTATCTCTAATTCACTCTTTTTTAAACGGAGGAACAAACAATTGTTATTTTTTAGACGTGCACTAAATAATTCTCTAGATTGAGGTAATAGTTTACAAATTACGTTAATCGGGTACTTCGCATTAAGCAATTTCTGTACAATTGATTCGATCGAGAGAATGTAAGTAGGAGATTTGAACACAAGACCAGCAATTCCTGTACAACTGGCTCAATCGAGAGAGTGTAGATAGAAGATTTGAACATAGGACCAATTAGTTCCATACTTTTATTCCACCAACTCGACCACCTCCTCCTAAAGACACTAAATTAATATTATGTATCAATTTTAAATTCGGAAATGTCAGTTAAATTGAACTTTTATTATTAACTTATCAAATATTGTATTTAAAACACATAATTTATAAATTATTATATATTTATTTGAGCATACTTAAAAATAGTAATTATAAATATTATTATTATAATGTAAAAAAACTTTTTAAATTATGCTTAATTTATTGAATTGATATCATATATTAACTCTAAAATTCCTTTAAATGAAATAATTCACATTCAGCATTTTTGTATATATTTTTAATATAAGTTTAAGGATTTTTGCATTCTCTATAATTTTTGGATCGGATCTTTTGTTCTGATTATGATATTCCTATCTTATTTTATTAAATCTCATCCACATATTTAAAGCTGACGTAAGTTGGGTGTGAAATGATTTGATGTGATTCCGCATGTGATCGTATCTTCTAGAAAAGCATAAGCTTTTACAGATAAATAATTGGACGTCTCCAAGGTCAGACTTTTGATAAGGTTGTTAGAGGGAGGGGTATGAGTGCAAATTCAAGATTTGCGTGGCAGGTACAGACATAAAAAGACATAATTCGTGTCCTTGATTGCAAAAAAGAAGAAGATACAAAAGGTGAACTTTTTTGAATCTAAAAGGTACATTATATTTACTTATTTGCAGATTCCTCATGGGTAAATTGTGTTATTGTTTACAACTCCCTCAATATCAATTTAGATATCAAAATTTAGCACTTATTTTATTTTAATTTATTTGAAAAATATTATTTTCAATGCATAAAAAATAAAAATTAAAGGATGGTTTAATTACAATTTTAAAAAAATTTCTTCATTCAAGAGTTTAGAGTAAAATGTTAATTTTAAATTAAAAATAACTAATTTGAAGGAATTAAAATTTAACTCTTTATTTAATTTTAAATTATTAATAAATTTATCTAATAAGTGATTGAAATAGAAAATCCTATATTTTAATTAAATCAAAGTTATCACCAAATTTTTATTTGATTTTGAATTATTGATTTATTAATTAAAAAATGCATTTTATAAAATATTAGGAAAATATTTTATTACAAAAAACCCATATTTGTCTAGTAAGTTTCCATAACTACACAAACGTACCCTTTAAATTCTCTTAATGACACAAAATGCCTACGGAGTTGGTATAAATATGGCAGCATCAACTGTCACCTCTCCATCGGACCGTATCAGAGCTGTCATAAGAAGCTGAATACTCTTTCCTTCGTAGCTGAGTTTCGTTTTAAAGAACTAAAGTTCAAAACAATGGCTCTTCCTGCTGAGTTGCAAGCTCTAAACCACGCGTTCACAGGTTTATCCCTCACTCTTCTGTTTGCTTTACATAACTATGTAAGTTGTTGTTTGCTAATGTAGCTGTGAGTTTCTTACTGGCAGGGCTTGGAATCGATGAGAAGTTGTTCGTGTCAACTCTGGGAAGATGGAACTCTGAGCACAGGGGATCCTTCAGAAAGTCGAATCCACACTTGTTCGTCGACGAGCATTATTTTCAACGATGGGATGATCACCGAGTCAAACTTCTGAAGCACGAGTTCATGCGATTTAAGGTAATCATTCTTGTGTTTGTACCACTGACCCAATTCAGGAAATGGAGTGCTAGTTTCGAAAACGGAGTCAGATTGCGTTGTGGTTTTGTTTTATGACTCTATCTATCTCATTGTTCTTGACATAGAACGCGGTAGTGCTATGGGCAATGCATCCTTGGGAAAGAGATGCTCGTTTGATAAAGGAGGCCTTAGTCAAGGATCCAGAACCTCACCTTGTGATTGTGGAAGTTGCATGTACCAGATCATCTGAACAGCTTTTGGGTGCGAGGAAAGCTTACCATTCCCTATACGAACATTCTATTGAAGAAGAAGTTGCTACTCACATTCATGGCCCTAAACGCAAGGTACTTAAAATACAAGCACATAAAGAAATGTTATTTATCAGGTTTGTTAAACTCTAGCTTAGTTTGAGTTAGTTGATCAGAATTTCGACTCTGAGAATGTTCCAGATTAGTCTTAGTAACTAGACCGATACCTGGAAGGCTGAAAAGTTCACTGGGCCTGAGATTTCAGATGGGTGTTCTTAAGAAAATGATGAAATACAGGTTTTTAAAACCCATTTACTGTCTAACATGGCTGTTAAGCTCCAGCTTAATTTGTGTTAGTTATCAGAACTTCGGCTGAGGCGGCTTTGGAATTAGTGGTAGTAACTAGAGCAATAATTGGAAGACTGGAAAATTCACTAGGCCTAAGATTTCAGATGGTATTTTTAAAGAAAAGATGAAATGCAGGTGTTAAAAACCCATTTACTGTCTAACATGGCAGTTAAGCTCCAGCTCAATTTGAGTTGGTTGATCAGAACTTTGACTTGGGCGTGTTCTGAATCAATCGTAGTAACAAGACTGTTATTGGGAAGGCTGGAGAGTTCACTAAGCCTAAGATTTTAGTTGGGTGCTCTTAGAAAAACAATGATGAAATGCAGGTGTTAAAACTCATTTTTTATCTAATTTGATCTTGAGAACAAGTATCAAATTGAACTTGCGGAGTTATAGTTAGACTGCTGCTAAAAGTTGCTTGATTTGATTTTTTTGTTACAAACAGCTGTTGGTAGCACTTGTAAGCGCCTATAGATATGAAGGGCTTAACGTGAAAGATGATATTGCAAGAGCTGAAGCTAAGATACTTGCGAACACGATCAAGCATGGTAATAAGAAGAATCCTGTAGAGGATGATGAGGTGATCAGAATACTATCAACAAGAAGCAAGGCCCATCTCAGGGCATTGTACAAACATTACAAGGAGGTAGCTGGCACAAGCATTGCTGAGGTATGAAACATAATTCATTAACACTTTTCTTCATTGATTATACTTAGAATTATTCCAATAATTTCAGTTATCAAGGCAATACACCACTAGTTTGAATGCTGGCAAATCTCCAGGGATAATAGTTTGCTTTATGATCACTTCTTTTGTTTTCTCAGGATCTTGCAGGCTTTGACCCGATCTTGAAACAGACTGTCGAATGCTTATGCACCCCTTACGCTTATTTCAGCAAGGTAAGAAAAAGCCAAGCTCAAATAACAATGGAGTTTTGAGTACTTAAACTGCTAAAGGCAACGATTTTTATGGGCTATGTTGTTCTCGTTGCTTAGATCGTGAATGATGCAATGAAACCTGATGCTGATGTGAACACCAAGAAGGGTTTGACCAGGGTAATCATCAGCCGAGGTGATGAAGATGTGAAGGAGATCAAAGATGAGTACCAGAAATTATATGGAGTTCCTCTATCCAAGAAAATTGAAGAAACAGCAAATGGAAGCTACAAGGACTTGTTACTTTCCCTGGTATCAAGAGAGAATTGACTCAAAGCGCAGAGATTTACAAATACTGGATTTTCTGGATATGCTTGAAGTTCTCATTTACTTACTTGTCCCTGACGTGGATCTTATGCATGTTTGAGTTGTATTATCATAAATAGAAGCCCTCGTGTTCTGGTGCTTCTTTGATCTCTGCAAAGAACTTACTTGGATTGGTTTAGAAGCTATAAATAATCTTTACTCTTTGATGAGAATGGATCCTTTTCATTTTCTGATGAAATGCAATTCCTGGAACAGTGGACCAACCTGTAAAACATCTTAGGTAGCATAAAAACTCCGATAAAGATTACATGAAACGGGGATTACATATTCCTGACACGAGACACAAAACATAAGTCGAAGACGAAGGGAAACAAATTTAACACAAGCAAAGTTCTCTGAAACCATAGGGCTTATAGTGACAATTAGTTCCCGTTCCCAAGCAGAGCAAGAAGGAAATCCTCGTAGTCTCCACGAGTTTCCTTCTTGACAGTGTGGTCAAGAGTGACGCTGTTTCTTTTGTAGTAGAGCTCCTTGATGTCCCTCAAGTCCTTCTCTGCTCTCGTGACAATCACACGAGTCAATGCGTCCTCATCAGTCCCGACCCTTTTGATCGCATTGCGCAGAACCTGTATCTCACAATGGAATTAGAGGTTTAAGTCCATCGAAGCTCATTTTACTGAAATAAGAGAAATAAATGCTTCAGGGGTTTCACCTTCTCATAGTACTTGACATGGTTATCTAGGCATCGAATGGCCACACGCAGCAATTTTATGAACCCATCAGCAGGTTCACTCTGCAATGCCTGTTGCACACAAATCCCATAAGTAGCAGTCAATTCTTCAGCATTTAAAACAAATAGTTCATCACAAGGTATTGAAAGTTATTATAGGCCTATACCTTGGTGATGGAAGTTCTGTGATCGTCTCGGTATCGATTGAAAATTGCCATGAGCTGCGTCTTGCTCCTAGTAGTGAGAATCCTGATAACTTCTTCATGACTAAATTCCTTGTCTTTGAACGCACCGTGAAGCTTATCAGCTTCTGTGTCAGCCAATTTTGCATTAATTTCACTACCTTCATATCTATATGCCGTTACCAGACCCAGCAAGAGCTGCAAAACGAATGAAAACTAATCGTTAGGAATGGAAAATTTCTATGTTTCAGAACTTAGAAAGGGGACTTTTCAGTGTTGGTATTGGCAACTTGCCTTCCTGATATCTCCTGAAGTATGTGCAGCAACGTCTTCTTCCAGGGAATGTTTGTATCGAGCCTGATAAGCCCTCCTCACAGCCAAGAGCTCCTCAGAAGAATGGACGCAAGCAATTTCCACGATGACATGAAAATCGCCAGATTTCTTCAATGCCACATTAGCCAACACAGCGTCTCTATCCTCTGGATCCAATATCCAGCGATACACAGCTTTCTGTGTTGAGAAATGTACCAAACTTCGTAAAGCTCAACTACTATTATCTGTAATTGAACTTATCATTTTTCCTTTCTTATTTGATCTTTTTGAGCTGTAAATGACTGAATTTTTAAGTTAATAGTATTGGAAAATTCATTAACCTCGAAGTCCCCGGAGAGCTCAGACTCGAGACGCTTGATGAGATCTTCTTGATACAGTCTATGGTAAGCCTGCCTGATTTGCTTCCTTTGAGCTGCATTTCTATGTGCCAGGATCTTAACGATAGCCTTCTCGTTGGTACCCCACCCTGGAAAAAACAAATTTTAATCAGGAATTGGGTTTCCGATTACTATTAAACATCTAATCACTGATTCCACCATTATCATCCACTTGATGAAGAAATATACGAAAAAGGGTCAAAAACAGGAACCAGGAAATATGGAAAATCGAGCAGATTAACCTTCGAAAGCCTTTCGGAGACCTTCAGCATCTTCCTGGTAAGAAAAGTTTTCAGGAACAACAATAGTAGCCATTCTCAAGAACTCTTTATTATCTCTCACACAACTAGCTCTCTTTCTGGTCACTATGTGTACTCAAAAGTCTATATATAGCTGAACATCAGACTCGAGATTGCTACTTTAACCATTCCAGGCAAAGAAAAATCATAACTGTGATTCTATCTTTTTAAGAAAAAAGTTAAGAAAAGGAAAGTACGTTACTCAGCATTAATTCACCTCCTGACACTGAACTGAAATAAACAAAAGTGTGGATCCTAGGAAAGCTGATGTACTTACTGAAAAGATGACGAGATATGTACCTTTACAAGCTTTATAGAGAGCTTCAGCATCTTGGACAGGTACGTTTTGTTCAGGAGCCACAAGGGTCGCCATTGGTTGAAGTGTCGCTAGAAATCTGTGATTTCTCGGGAAGGTGAATTGAGATTAAGCTGTTGGCCATATACTTATATCAAATTCAAGGGAAGGGATTCATAGAAATCAACGTCAGGTTCACGCCTTTGGCGTTACTTACATTGTGAAGATTTTTTCACTTTGGATGAATCGCATAGAAACTTTCTGTCAGGACATTGCCCACTTAGGTAAGTGAACAACTGAGCAAGTAAAATGTTTTTAAGCCATAATTAAGAGACCCTTTGTCTTTTTATTACAGTTGCCGCTTTTCAGACTCTGTTTCGGTCCATTGCTCATTGGAAATGCTTGAACTTGTCCTGACATGCCAATATGAATACAAAACTACTAACTTCAGAATTATAAACTCTGGAGAAATCGATAACAACAGGTCATTTTGTAATTTGGTACCGCATAAAACTGCATAGCACTGATCTCCAACAGAACTCTTAATGCTTAATTTGCTGCTATCTACAGGAAATTTGAGATTTATGTCCTGTGACCGTGAATTCCAATGATTCTGCCAGGAGGGGTTCATCTAGAATCAAGCGATTAACTTGATTATTTACATTTTTAGCCAATTGTCTCTTTTAGATAAAATATAAGATCGAGTCAATCAAATTTTGGGTCGGACTTAGACTCGGACTCTTTTTATGTGATTCAGCATCAAATTTCTTATCTTAATCTATTGATGATATTAACAAGTTAGAAAGAAACAAGAAAAAGCTTGTACACTTAGGTGATGGAAATTTGACAGTGAAAGTGAAAGCAAGAGATGAAGTTTCGTGTTTGGGTTCTTTGCCCAAAATCGAAAGGGTATAATATTAAGTATGAGTATGGAATGAAAGATTGAGTTTGGTAAGGGGATATGATTATAGGGTTATTATTTTGATTACCCACTTTTGGGTAAT